>PVIC010003668.1:0-67576 GCA_004025085.1 Thryonomys swinderianus | reverse complement strand
AAAAAAAAAAAAAAAAAAAAAAAAAAAAAAAAAAAAAAAAAAAAAAACTAAAAAAAAAAAAAAAGTGAAAGTTCAACAAAGAAATATCAGAGCTCAGTTAAATCTTTTAACAAGTGGACTTGGTAAATTATAGTGTGTTCCACCCAACAACAACAGAATATATGTTCTTCTCAGTTACACACAGGCTGTTCTCCAAAATAGACACATACTAGCTCACTGAACATGCTAAAATACACACAAAGGAATTGAAATTGTTTCATGCATATTATCAGATCATAGTACAATAAAATTAGAAATTAATGACAAAAGAAACCACAAAAAATTCAAAAACACATAGAAATTAAATAACACTTTCCTAAACAACCAAGGGTCATAGGCAAAACTGATTATTAAAAGTCATAGGCAAAACTAATTATTAAAAAAATAATTAAATGATAATTCCAATACAACATACCAGAACTTACAGAATGGAATAAAAGCAGTCAGATACAGGAAATTTAAGCAGAAAGAATTAACATCATAAAAACAGGGTGACTTCAAATAAAAAAAAAACTAATGTTGAACCTCAAGCTAAACCTCAAACTAAACCCAAAGCATGTACAAGTAAAGAAATTATACACATCAGATTAGAAATTAATGTGACTGAGATGAAGAAAACAATACAAAGAATCACTGAATTGGAGAGTTGGTTCTTACAAAGATTAAATAAAATTGACACACTCTTACCCAACCTTTTCAAAAAAGGAAAGACTCACATTCATGCAATGATGAATAGAAAGGGTGAAGTCTCAACTGAACCCACAAAAACTGCAGGTGATCATCAGTATGAGAATATGAGGTCTGCTAAGATGAAAAAATGCAGAAGAAATTGACAGATTTCTCAATTTATACAAAGTAACAAAGTTGAATCAAAAATACATAAAAAATTCTAAATAAATAGTCAATAAAACTGAAGAAATAATTATAAAACTACCAGTAAAACAAGCCTAGGTCTTGGTGGACTTATTGCTGAATTCTACAAGCAATTTAGAGAGGATCAATGCCACAACTCTTCAAACTCTTTAATGAAATTCCAAATAAAGCAATACTTCCAAACTTATCCCTGGAAGCAAACATCACCCTGATTTCAAAATCAGAGAAGGGCCCAATCATAAAAGAGAACTACAGACAAACCTCCTTAATGAACATGGATGAAACAACTTCAACAAGATACTGGCAAACAGAATATAACAAATCATCAAAAAGATTATATTCATGACTAAATAGGATTCATCCCAGGAATGCAGGGATAGTTCAACACCTGCAAGTCAATAAATGTACCATACTACATTAGTAAAACACGAACAAAAACAGTATCATCTACTAGACACAGAAAAACAATCTGACAAACTCCAACACCATTTATAATAAAAACCCTACAGAAAACTGGAATGGAAGGCCTTTATCTCAATTAGATAAAAAGCCATCTATGACAAACCAACACCCAATATCATCATTAATGGTTAAAAACTGAAAACTTTCACTCTAAAATCAGGAACAGGTCAAGGATGTTCACTATCACCACTCTTATTCAATATAGCTTGAAAATATTATCCAGAACAAGTAGACAAGAGAAAGAAATAAAGGGAATAAAGATAGGAAAAGAACAATGCAGGTCTAATTGCTCTGGGAAATATTTGTACACAAAGTTGAGTGGGAAAATCTTATGTTTCAGTTTTTTAAAAGTCTGAAATAGTTCTTAGACAAAGGTGTCCATCAAAAGTACCCACATTATCAGTGCTGTTTTAGTCTATGTTCTCTAAAACACTAGAACCAATATAAAGGATATATAATTATAAAAGAAGACCTATTATGACTGACTTATAGGATCAGAAGCTAGATGGTCATCCCAGAGTAGACATATCCATTCTAGAAAGCCAAAGTATTCAGTAGCTGCTCATTTTAGAATGGAAGCTCCAGAATAAGAGGGATCAAGGATGAAGCTCAAATTCAGTACTGAAGGCCTGGAGATTTTCTGGTGTGAATTCATGTTGAAAAGATGAAGAACATGGAATTTTATGTCCATGGGGAATGATGGACCAAGCATCACCTGCAAAATAGGAATTGAGCTTGCATGCATGTGTAGGCTTCCTCCATCTTCCTCTCTTTTTCCATCCAGTCTGTAAGTCTATAGATGGTGCTGCTTACAGTTAGGGTAGTTCTTCCCTCCCTTAATTTCCCCCTTAATTCACCCACTACTAATCACACACTAAAACAAACACACACACACACAAACACACGTAGGCACACCTAGAAGTATGCTTAATTCATTTCCTAGACTCTTTCAATCCAATCAAAAACTGACAAAATTCACCACACTTGCACCAGTATTCCTTCTGTGCTCCATCAGCAGCTTGGAGCAGCTATGGGAGGCAGGGCCTGAGCAAGAATGCAGGATGTATCAGCCAGACAGCTGTGCAGGTCTTCACAGAAAGACACATTATTCATTTAGAGTTCTGAAAAGCATTCTTTCATGTGCTAGCAGTCTGAGCCCAGTCAGGAGGCAGAACTAACACAATAAGATAAGAGGAGAAGTTTAATTCAAGTAAGAGAACGAAGATCATACAAAGACACTCCCTGTGATGCCCTAGGGTTTAAGACAGTGCCAAAAAAGGCTGTTTTCTGAAGGGTTATGGCAGTCAGGCCTAAATACAAAAGATGTAGGTCAACCCCAGAAAGTAGGGATTTTTGTCTGGTTTGCCCTGGCTAGGGTTTACGTCCTGTTACCAGACAAGAAAGAAGTTTTCTGGTTTGCAGACAATCAGCAACCAGTGGTGTAGGTCTTAGATTTCTAGTAGCTGAGCAGAAACTGTTATGGGGCCTGTAGAGGGATTCCAGATGCCATGTGGCAGGAGGGCTTTGGGGTATTGGTCTTTTGAGAGGCCACAGGAAGGACACCGGGCTGGAGGGAGGTTCTAGACATGAGGCTGGGCACTGATGCAGTAATTCCTCACACTCATTTCATACTTCCACTGCCCCTCCAGGAGCCCCTTCTCCAATGAAGTCCCTCAGGACACCGTCCTGAAAAGGGTGGCCATGGTGACCACGGTGAAGGAAGGAAATGAAGACATGCCGTCAACGATGCAGCAAGTACAAAGGTGACCTAGGAGCTGAGAGGCAGTGCACTCCTAATGGAGACACATGGTTGCCTCAGAAATCATGAGCCAAGGACTTTTCTTGTAGTTTCACCTTTTTAAAGAGGAGAAACTGAGGCTTAAGTAACATGGGCCATTAAATAGGTTGAAGATGCCATATTTTACAAGTAGAGAAGCTGGAGATCTGAACTTAGCCCATGTTGCTGACTACCATGCTGCATTACCATGAGTCATCATAAAAGTACCACAGCCCTTCCACAGTCCTCTGTTTATGGTGGGAAATTTGTTCTAATAAGCCCAGGGATCTGGGCTTACCATCCAAATAAATTAGTGTTTATGTTACAGTTTTTGGCAGGTCTGAAAAAAGATCCCTCCCTCCCTTTTATTCCATAACAGTTTGACTATACCCTGAATTCAGGGCTGGACTTTGTAACCCAATGTTAAGGAAACAAGCCTACTTCATATGAAAGAATCAAAGATACCAGTGGAGACTGGTATCTGAGAGAAGCAGTTAAAGTTCTCCTGGTCTATGGGCTCAGGAAAAAACTAAAAAGGCAAGACGTGTGTGGCTTTCTCTTTGTGAAGATTTCCTCAGGCCAGAGGCCTGGAGCTTTTCTCTCTTTCCCCTGAGGCTGAATGTAAGGAAATGAGCTAGATTAAAACCAGACAGACTTCTGCTGACTACAAGGAAGAACCTCTTAGCCATTATGATGATGAAAAACTAGAATAAAGCTCTCTGTGAAGTGTTAAAATCTCCATTCCCAGAGACATTAAAAAGAAAATCAAAACTATCTATCATGAATGATTTAGACATTCTGCCAGATGAAAATAGCCTTTTCTCAAGATCCTCCTATGCCCCAAAATTCCAATATGTCTTAGTCATCTTTCACTCTTCCTTGCCAACAGAGGAAATTGCTGCCCAGCTACAAGGGACAGCAAAGGGTGTCTGTCACTCACAATGCTTCACACTGATTGAGTGCTCACAATCACCAACAGCTTTACACATTTTGCCTTTCATCTTTGCAACCCTACCAGGCAAACAGTGGTATTTCTTTTAAAAAATCATGAGACTCAGAAAAATTGAGAAACTTAATAGAAACTACACAGGATATAAACAATAGTCAGAATTTTAACCCAGAACTAAATTCATACAGCCTCATGGATGAACTGATTTTCTACTCTTTTTTTTTTTTGAGACAGGGTCTCGCTTTGTAGTCCAGGCTGGCTCTGAGCTCACTATGTAGCCCAGGCAAGCCTCGAACTCAGCAATTCTCCTGTCTCTGCCTCCCGAGTGCTGGGATCACAGGCATGAGCCACCACACCCAGCATTGTATGTGGTTTCCGGGGATCGAACTAAGGACCTTGCGCTTGCTAGGCAGGTGCCGGAACCACTGAGCTAATCCTCCAGCCCTGATTTTCTACTCTTTTATTAGGTTATTTGGCAGACATATTAGAGGCTTTCCCTTTATCTCTGAAAACATTCCAGATTACCCTCAAAGTCTACCAAGTTTGATTTGTGTAACCAATTTTACATTCTTCAGAAATTAGCAAATAACTGTGCCACAGGTGGAAAGAGAAAGATTAAAACCAGTACAGCTGGGCATGGTGGCTCACGCCTGTAATCCCAGTACTTGGGAGGCAAAGACAGGAAGATTGCTGAGTTTGAGGCTTGCCTGGGCTACATAGTGAGCTCAGGGCCAGCCTGAACTGCAAAGCGAGACCCTGTCTCAGAAAAAAAACAGTACAGAACAGGAAGGGCATCATGTCTCTGCTGCCTGGGCACATGTGAAAGGGCAACAAATTGACTCAGTCTGCAGAACAAGTGTGAGGAGAGGAATAAACAAAACAGCTGAAGTCAAACGTGAGAATAGGAAACTGCAATAGGAAACTGTAAAAGCTGAACAACCAAAATAGTGCTTATGGGGACTGCATTCCTCAGTCCCTGGTGTTTTTCTCAGGCATCTGTTACCATGTTTTGAGAACTAAAGAGTTCTTATTTCCTGACCTTTAATCATTTTTCTGAGGTCCCAAGCAAGAGCAAACAAATCCCTATGACACAGAAGCACTGCTGGAATGGCTTTCCTGTAGGGAACATATATCGAGAGTGATGGCTGGGGGCCAGAGATTTAGCTCAGTGGTTCAGCGCCTGCCTCACAAGTGCAAGGTTCTGAGTTCGATCCCGGTAACCACATAGAATGCTGGGCGTGGTGATTCACGCCCACCAGCAATCAATACCACATACCACAGTGACGGGTGTGGTGGCTCATGCCTGTAATCCCAGCACTTGGGAGGCAGAGACAGGAGGATTGCTGAGTTCGAGGCTTGCCTGGGCTACATAGTGAGCTCAGGGCCAGCCTGAACTACAAAGTGAGATCCTGTCTCAAAAAAAAAAAAAAAAAAAAAAAGAGTGATGGCTGGGACCACAGAGAAGACCTCCATGGTCACATTAGCCAACCACTTCTCTTCCATCCAGATAGTTTGAAGCTGGAAGTCCCTTGGGAGAACTCTGTGAGACCCTTATTACCCCAAAAGCTATTTGCCTAGGAAGATTTCTACAGAACATTTATTTGTTCAGTCTTTATATGTCCTCTACCTATGCCTCTTTCCATATTAAGCAAGATAGATAACTACTGGAGTTTCTGATATAAAACTGACTAAAAGGTTTCCATAATATCAAGGAGTTCAGAGAGTATAGCAGATAAAAATGGCATAACCACAATATCATGGGAACTCTATAAGAAAGTGAACCCTATATGTAGAAGTATCTAGGGTAATGTGTAACAGAGGAAGAGCCCCTAAACTCTGACTTTGGGGTCTCTAGAGCCTGAAGACTAAGCAGACCTTTCTGTATTAATCAGTTCATCCTATTCTAAGAGAATACCATAGGTTGAGTGGGTAATACAACAGATATTCATTTTCTACTAGTCTGAAGATTAGGGAATCCCAGTGCCATCTTTCAGACCTCATTTAACCTTAATTAACCACTAAAGGGAAGCATTCGACACTTGAATTTGAGGAGGACACAGTCCAGTTCACGGCAACTTCATGATGGTAGGAGTTGGCCATGTGGAAGGTAGTTAGGCAATGGGGGGAGCATAATGGGTAAAAATCTCAAGTAAATATACCAGTGGGCACAGGTTCAAAGCCTTTAGCAGACCCAGCAAACCCAGCACTTTAGAGGAGTAAGGAATAGATCAACATGGTAGACACATTGAAAATTATGACATGAGTTAATTCTCATTTTACCCATTTTCCTATCCACCCCCCCCACACACCCCCACACACATACACCCTATGTATGCTACCGTGGAGGTCTCCAGGAATCTCAGCAACAAAGGAATCCAGCCTCATTAACCAGCGCCTTGGCTGCAACTCTCCTGCCATTGCTGAGACCACTATGGAAACTATGGTGCTCACTGAGCAGAAGAGGAAATCTGGAGTGTTTTCTAAGCACGGTGTACTTCATTATGTAGGCAGTCAAGATGTTGTTGGCAGAATTTTTTAAATTGATTTTATTGGTACTTTTATTATACATTATGATCACATCAACATTGAGAATTTGTACATATCATACATTCTAGACCTCATTTACACCTTTAGTTTCTCACACTAGAGAAATGCTAACAGCATTTATACATCTGTGTCCTATTTATGTCACTCATGAATATGGCCCCAAGGTACATTCATTTGAGTAGAAATGATTCTAATTTATCATTCCTTATGGCTGAGTAGTACTTCGTTTATTTTTTTTAAGCATATCTTCTTTATCAGTCTTCTGTTAATTGGAATTTGAACTGTTTCTAAGATTTAGCTATTATAATCTGAGCTGCTATAAACATGGGTGTACATATATTGCTGTGATATGATTCTTCTAAGTCTTTTGTGTTTATACCTAGTAGGGAAATAGAGTCAAATGGAAACTCTAATTCTAGGTTTTTTTAATTTAATTATTGAATTCTTTACTGGTACATTGTACATACAGCTCACAATCACACTCAACATTGAGGAATTTGTACCAGTATATAACATGAGTTAATTCTCATTTTTACCCATATCCCTATGCACCCCCATCCCAACCCCCTATATACATGAGCTTTCTTTCTCTTTTCAAATCATATTTATTCTTTCCCTTCATTACTTTCCCCTACCACATTCCTTTTTAGTATTTCCATAATCCTCATTTTTTGAGGAATCTCCATACTGGTTGCACCAGTCTATGCTCCCTCCAACGATGGAGAAAGGTTTCTTTCAACCCCACAGCCCTGCCAGCCTTTGTTGTGTGTACTTGATTTTGTGATAGAAGTCACTCTTTGTGGAGTAAGAGAGAATCTTAGTGTTGTTTTCATCTGCATCACCCAAATGACCAGTGATGTTGAATATTTCTTCATGTTTGTTTGTTGCCATTACTTTTTCATCTGAAAAAGTGTCTGTCCATTTCAGATGCCTGTTTTTGAACTGGATCTTTAAATTGTAGAATGTCTGATTTTTTTTAAAGTTCTTTATATATTCTATATAGTAATCCTTTTTCTCAGAAACAGCTGGCAGAAATTTTTCCCCATATTGTAGGTAATCTTTTCAGTCTGTGAAAAGGTTTTTCATGCTGTGCAGAAGTTTTTTTAATAAGATGGAATCCCAATTGTTGATTCTTTCTGCTAGTTCCTGTGTTGCTGAAGTTTTGTTCATAAAATCTTTCTCTACTGGCAGAACTTTTAATAAAGAAGTTTTACAGATTTACATTTTAGAAAAAAAAGGTTGATTCCCATTGAAAAAAGAAATAGTAAAACAAAGGAAATAGAAGCACTACTTGTATTTAAAAGTTATTTCTGTGCTATCGAGGGTGGAGCAGGCCTGTCGGCAGAAGTTAAAGCAGTCAAGAAGCATATTAAGAGGGGGAGAAGGGGGGAGTGGGTAGGGATATGGGTAAAAATGATAATTAACTTGTGGCATATACTGGTACAAATTTCCCAATATTTATGTGATTTTGAGATGTATATAAATTGTACCAATAAAGAATTCAATTAAAAAAGAAGCATATTAAGAAATGTTCAGCATCACTGGTCATTCGAGAGATGCAAATGAAAACAACACTGAGATTTCATCTCACTCCACAAAGAATGGCCACGATTACAAAAATCAACCAACAATAAATGCTGGCGAGGCTGTGGGGAGAAAGGAACCCTTCTCCACTGTTGGTGGGATTGCAGACTTGTGTAACCATTGTGGAGATTTCTCAGAAAACTAGGACTAGGGGTTCCATTTGACCCTGCTATCCCCCTGATAGGAATATACCCAGAAGAATTTTTAAAATCACATTGGAAAGACAGATGTACACCATTGTTCATAGCAGCTCAGTTCGTGATAGCTCAATCTTGGAAACAACCCAAATGCCCATCAACTAGAGAGTGGATAAAGAAGATGTGGGGTTTTTTTTTTATAAAATGGAGTATTATTCTGCCATAAAGAATGACAAGATTGATTCATATATGTGCAAATGGATACACCTGGAGGACACACTCATAAGTAAAATAAATAGATCACAGATAGGCAAATACTGGATCTTTTCTTTGGTATGAGCACCTGTAGATGCAAATGAACTCTAGGAAGTATGACAGTTTTTGTAGAATGGGAAGTTTCCAAAGGAAATTTGGTGTGGGAATGTAATGAGGGGAAGGAATAAATATGACTCTGAAAGAAAATAAAAGAGCATGTATATAGGGGGTGGGGAGGTGTGGGTGGGTAGTTATATGGGTAAAAATGAAAATTAACTTGTGTTGTATATTGGTACAAATTCCCCAGTGTTATATGTGATTATGAGATGTATATAAATTGTACCAATAAAGAATTTTTTAAAAAGTTATTTCTGGGGTCGGAGGGTTAGCTCAGTGGTTCCGGCACCTGCCTCGCAAGCGCAAGGACCTGAGTTCGATCCCCAGTTACCACATATAATGCTGGGCGTGGTGGCTCACGCCTGTAATCCCAGCACTCGGGAGGCAGAGACAGGAGGATTGCTGAGTTCGCGGCAGCTTGCCTGGGCACCATAGTGAGCTCAGGGCCAGCCTGAACTACAAAACGAGACCCTGTCTCCAAAAAGCAAAAAAAAAAAAAAAAAAGTTATTTCTGGTCTCTGCACATTCAAATATCATGATAGTTTTTCTAGTGATATTTTTCTAGATCCATGTTGTGCAAAAGAAATACAATGAAAGCACAGACACTAGGTTTAAAATTTTAAACTATCTCATAAAGTTTAAAAAGTGAATTTAAATTTCATAATGTCAGATAATCCACAATCTCAAAAATATCAATTTGTAGGTAATTAATATAAAAATCAGTAATATAATATTTCATGTCTCTGTTGCAAGTTGTCCCTGAAATCATTGGCATTTCATGCTTCCAGAACAACAGTTCAGACAAGTTTCATACCAAAAGTTCAGTGTTATGGCATTTGGTACATACTGAGAAGTTCAGGTATAAGAAATATTTGTTGTTGGAAATATGAAATGTCAGAAACTATTTTTTATTAAACTAAACATTAATATAGTAATATAGTAGTTTATTATAAAAATATGGTACAATGACCAGTAGTTTTAATAATATATAATTATTTCTTCATTTTTTTTTTTTGGCAGGATCTCACTTTGTAGTTCAGGCTGGCCCTGAGCTTACTGTGGCCCAGCCAAGCCTCAAACTCAGCAATCCTCCTGCCTCTGCCTCCCAAGTTCTGGGAATACAGGCATGAGCCACCATGCCTGACATTGTGGTATGTGGTACTGATTGCTGGTGAGTATGAGTCATCACATCCAGTACTGTTGTATATGGTTGCTGGATTCTGAACCAGGGACCTTGCACTTGCTAGGCAGGCACCCAAACTACTGTGCTAAATCCCTGGCCCATTATTTCCTTTTTTTAACAATTAAATATTTTATTTTCCTTCTTTACTTACCCCATCCGCTTTTTTCCCTTTGAATTTTTTCTATTTCACAATATCTATCCTACATTTTAGAACTCATTTATATCTTCAGTTTCTCATACCACAGAAAAGATTTGGCATTTACACATCTGTGACCTGCTTATTTCACTTATGAGTATGTCCTCATTTGAGTATAAATGATTCAAATTTATCATTTTCTTTATGGTCAAATAATATTCCATTTTATTAAAAAAAACTACATCTTATAAAGCTTATGTATACAGGGGGTGGGGGCTATAGGGTGGGCAAGGGAATGAGAAAAATGAGAATTAAATAGTGTTATGTACTGGTACATATTCTCAATGTCAGATGTGATCATGATGTGTATGTAAAATGTACCAATTAAATCAACGTTTATTTAACTCCTTTTGTTTCATATTTCAGATTCTGGTTTCTCAAAGCTCTATAATTAACCAATATTTAATGTTCCTGCTTAGCAGATAAATTTTCTGATACTTTTTTTTAATAAAGCCATCAGAGAAGGTGTAATCTGTAATTGCCCAGAGGAACAATTGATTAGAGCATTTATATTCCCACAGAGATAAACAACAAGATATTCTCTGTGTTCAAACACTAACCACTGGATGTTGGGGGATCAAAGAGTCAGCCTTAAAAAATATTCTTATTGAAAATAATATGTGAGATGTTTAAAGTGCCACAGACATGTTGGTCAATGAAGCAGTAAATTTGCTCAGTTAAGCAAATGGTACTTACAATTGTAGTAATACAACTAAAGGTAAATTTGATGATAATAATCATGATTATTATAAACAAAACTATGAAGTCTTCTGTTCAACTTAAATGATTTTAGGTAGGAGTTTTGAGTTTTATTATTGACTCCAAAGAACAATTAAATAAAAAATAAATAAAATTCCTCAAATAAAGAAAATAAAATGTGTTGCAATCTTCCTATCATATTCCTCTGCATCCTAGCCAGCTGGCTAGGCCATGTGTCACTCTCATGGGTGTATATATCTGTTATAACCTTGACAACTTCTTGTTCCACAAAAAATAGATGACCAGTTGCTCTGCAGGACGTTCTCCTTCTCAGAGGAGAGAATACAGGCCAATTTAACACCATCATACTCCCTTACACTTCCATTCCAACCCCGTCCATCCAGGAACCAAGCTTGGCTCTTTCTGTCTTCACAAATTGCTCTTAGGGATGCCTCCTGTACAAGAGATGTTAGGTAAGAAAAAGATGATGCTGCACCAGTGGTTTATGACATGAGCTCTGCATCATCTGCTCATTCAGCTTTTGAGAACACAACCAATTGTGGTCCATTGTCAGGGACTCCTATTCGCAGTCCAGTACTATGCCTGGAGCTGTTTATCAGAAGGTCTGTAATTCTCTGCTGCATAGGGACCCTGCCCTGGTGGGTGATTCTCCCATAAGGGTTGTCATAAGTGCCACACAGTATCTTTCTCTACCTCTGAATGCTGTCCTGTTATAGATCAAGTTCTATAGCAAGGTGCTATGTCCTGTCATCCAGATGTCCTACTAAGCCTTCTGTTGTTCTGGACCCATTCAGAGCTGAAATTCTTCCTTGGATATAAGGATCAGAACAGTTTTTGCAGGAAAGAAATATGCTGTTTGTTGCCCCTCTGAGGCCTGGCTGGACCTGTGTTGCCACTTAGAGATGAGATGGGCCAAGTACATGGCAGGATCAACTGGTAATTATTTAGTATCCATATTGTGCATGGGTGACCTCTACGCTCTGCATTCTGTCCACTCATCTATGGTTCTATCTCATTCCATACATGTTCCCCCATCCCATGAAATTTTATCTGCCATGGGTTTATGATAATTCTTCTTACCTTGCTCTCCTTCAGTCATGCAGGACTATTCTTGGGTCTTTATACTTCCACATCTCATTACACACACAGGCCCAAAATCATATACACACAAAAATACATTTTGATTGGAATGGCTTTGCCTTTATAAATCAATATGGCAATAATTGACATCCTTGAATACTATGTCATCTGCACAAGTAAATATCTATAAACATGGACATTCTCTCATTTTTAACAATAATTCAGTTTCTACATAAAAATGCTACATATATTTTATTTCTAGCATTTCTTTGTTTTCTGACACTGGCAATCAAATTCAGGACCTTGCATTTGCCAGGCAGGAGCAGTACCACTGACCTACATCTGCAACTCCTCTTTACATATATTTTACTAATTTTACATTTAAATATTTAATATCTTATTCAACCCAAATTGGTGTCACTTTTATTTTCTTTTACTGCTAAACAGAAATTAATTTTGCATACTTATATCCAGAATCTTGTTAAAAATACTTATGTATTTATATGATTTATTAGTAGATTCTTTGGCTGTCTTCAATTTTCTAGATTCTTTTTCATGTAATTTGTGAATAAATGTCATTTTTTCTTTCTAGTCACTATAATTTCACTCATTAGTTAGTCATTTGCTTTATTACACTAATAAAATATCCCATACAATGTTTTCAAAGTGCTCTGGTCTCAAAGATCATCAAGTATACTACTTACACTTTTATATTTTATATTAAGGAATTTCCCTCTTTTTTGGGTTTGCTAAGAGGGTTTCTTGTTTTTGTTTTAGTTTAGTATAAAGTTATTTTTAGTGGTACATGTTTGCAGTATATACGAGTTATAACCTTGTGAGAAGTTGGTGCGTGTACATAACACATTCCAGTTCCTTTCTTCATCTCCTTTTCCTACCTGCCCACTCTGGTGCTCCCGAGCTCTTCATCTCTCTCATTTCAGAAAGATCCAAGGAGTTTTAACAAAAGTGAAGTCTGAATTTTACCCAGTGTCCTTTCTGCATTTGCTACACTGACTATGTGACTTTTTTCTTTTTATTTCTTTAATGTAGTAAATTATATCATTTAAAAACATGAAATTGCTCATATATTTTTAGATGTAAATCCAATTTGATTTTGATGCATTGTATTTTATAGATTTTTGAGTTGTATTTTGATTAGCATGCTGCATCTCTACTTATCATAACTTTTACTATAGTATTTTTCCTATTATATACTATTCATTGTTCTTTATTTATGGGAAATATTTGCATTTTTTCCTGTCATTATGGGTAAGTTTCACCAGGAAAGTCTCTGGTTCTGAGGTTTTACTAGTAAGACTTTTTAACACAAATATAAGTACTTACATTTAGTAAGTTGTATGGTTCTAAGACTTCATTTTTAGTAATTTGTTCATTAAAATTTCTTAAATATTTAATGAATTGAAAACCTAGTAATGAAATTCTCCTTTACTGTTCTAGTGTTTATTTTTTGTTATACTTTTTCTTTATTAACAAAATCTCAGGATAAATTTAACAAGTGATAATCAAGATCTTTTTACTAAATATTGTAAAGTGTGACAGCAAAAGAATTTTAAATAATTTAAAAATAGAGAAAAATGAAGAATTGGTTATGGCTTAGTTTAAATGTACCCCCAAAGCTTCATGTGGTGAGGTGGGGCTATTTTGAGGTGGTTGATTCTAGATTGTGCAGTTGATTCATGGAGGAGCCAAGCCCAAGGGCACCAAGATTAAAGGTATGAACTCTACCTGCCCTAAGTAGTCTGAATAAAACAAAAAGGGGCAGGAACATATCTGAGGTTCCTTGTTGCCTTTGCTACCCTGTGCAGTACCATGTTGTATCTCCTCTGAGACACCTGTCTGCCACACACCCTGCCTTGGAGCCAGCTGATTATGGACTGAAACCACAAATCTGTAAGTCAAATAAACTCACCCCCCCCCCCTTTAATTTTGGGTGTTTTGTCTCAGCAATGAAAAAATAACTCAGAGCCGGGCGTGGTGGCTCACGCCTATGATCCCAACGCTCGGGAGACAGAGACAGGAGGATTGCTGAGTTTGAGGCTTGCCTGGGCTAAATAGTGAGCTCAGGGCCAGCCTGAACTGCAAAGCAAGACCTGTCTCAACAAAAAATAACTCAGAATAATAACTCAGACAGAGTCATTCACTAGATTTGATGAAATCCCAGTCAAAATGCTAGTACCTTTTTTTGTAGTAATATTGATCAACTGATCCACAGAGAGAGAGAAAGATAGGCTGATGACATATGTGGTCCATTCACACTACTTGGTGTAGTTTTGTTCTATAATCACTGCAAACACTAAATTAATGAATACTGAATAATTGTTGCCATGAAAAAATGCAGAGTTTTGTTTCCACAAGTCCCTAGATCACAACATTTTAACCAGTCAATGTGTAACATTATATTATTTATTTCTCTTTAAGGACAGTTTATTTAATATATACTGTTGATTAAATAATGTTGAACTGGGGGCCAAGTCACTGCATTGAAAATCACTTTACAGAGTTAAATAATCAAAAAAGACAAAAATGGGCTGGAGGGTTAGCTCAGTGGTTCTCTCAGTGGAGACTCATGCCCACCAGCCATCAATACCACATACCACAGTGCCAGGCGTGGTGGCTCACGCCTGTAATCCCAGCACTCGGGAGACAGAGACAGGAGGATTGCTGAGTTTGAAACTTACCTAGGCTACATAGTGAGCTCAGAGCCAGCCTGAACTACAAAGCGAGACCCTGTCTCAAAAAAAATGCAAAATCTGATACTAAATAAGGCCCCCAAATGACACTCATTTACAATATGTGAGCTGGAACAAGAAAGCAAAACATCACTTTAACTTCTACTAGGAAAAGTCATATGAAATAACTTCAAAATGTTCACAACTCTAAACATGTTTGAAAGAGAACACAAAAGACCCACAAAGTGCCCTGATTGTGAATTTGGGGGTTACAAATAAATTTTACAAGTAGGAAACTATGCTAACATGTAACCAATGAGGAGTAAGAACTCATGGTACTGATTTGTGCATGTGTATATACAGATAGATTTATCCGTATATACACAAAGGGTGTAGGAAAAAGGGAGAATGAACAAGCAAGGGGGAGCGGGGGCTGAGAAGAGGTCCCTGTGAAGGTCTTTCACAGACCCACAAGAACAAAGCATTGGGATATTTAAGACTAATTTCTCTCTGACCTCTGTAAGTACTGTGATCTTTGAAAACACACACAAAGGAAAAGAATTGAGATGGTGCATTATTCAGGCTTCAAATGGAGGTCATGTACTTCCTTCTCCCAGAGGTGATTCCATACATGGACTTGTGGGGCTTGTGGATACATAACAATTTTCATTATATCTTAAATATATATGTAATTTCCTATACAGACATTTTTCAAGAGATTAGGCCAGCATCAGATTTACAAAGAACTATGCTAAGAATAAGAATAAGAATATCACTATTTTAAAAGAAGTTCAAACCACCAGGATAGCCACTAAAGTGGGCACATAAAATGCATTTTCTTGATAAATACTTTACAACAGAGTAAGATTTGTATTGGGAAATATTTTTTATTAATGTTAATTTAAAAATTATAAATTAGTGTTGTGTGTATTAAGGGCAATCCTTGTTAACTGTATGTAGATTGTGATGTATTTATAGGTGTAGTTTCATAATGTCTTCTAATTCTCCTTCAAATGGTCCAAACAAGGTTGCATGTGTGGACACACAAATATATATTAAAAGCAATAAGACAAATGAGGAAAATACCACATTTTATGAGTTCAATTGAAAGTAAATAGATGTTAGTTTAATTTTTTGAACACTTTTCTGTGTGTTTGAATATTTTGAAAGTAAAGTATTAGGTATAAAAAAGAAAGCACACACTAAATTTTTTTAATTAAATTACTTATTGGTAAAATTTATATACATCTCACAATCACACATAGCATTGGGAAATTTGTACCAATAATGACAAAAGTCAGTTCTCATTTATACCCATATCCCCACCCAACCACAACTCCCACACCGATATACATGCTCTTTTATTTTCTTTCAGAATCATATTTATTCCTTCCCCACATTATATTCCCACGCCAAATTTCCTTTGGAGATTTCCCATTCTACAAAGACTGTCATACTTTCTAGAGCTCATTTGCATCTACAGGTGCTCATATCAAAGAGAAGATCCAGTATTTGTCTATCTGTGATCTATTTATTTCACTCATAAGCGTGTCCTCCAGCTGTATCCATTTGCACGTAAATGAATCAATCTTGTCATTCTTTAGGGCAGAATAATAATCCACTTTATTAACACACACACACACACACACACACACACACACACACACACATCTTCTTTACCCACTCTCCAGTTGATGGGCATTTCGGTGGTTTCCAAGATTGAGCTATCATGAATTGAGCTGCTATGAACAATGGTGTACATCTGTCTTTCCAATATGATTTTTAAAATTCTTTTGGGTATATGCCTAGCAGGGGAATAGTAGGGTCAAATGGAACCCCCTAGTCCTAGTTTTCTGAGAAATCTCCACACAGATTTCCACAATGGTTGCACAAGTCTATAATCCCACCAAGAGTGGAGAAGGGATCCTTTCTCCCCACAGCCTCGCCAGCATTTATTTATTCTTTGTTGATTTTGTGCTCGTGGCCACTCTTTGTTGAATGAGATGAAATCTCAGTGTTTTTTTCATTTGCATCTCTTGAATGACCAGTGATGTTGAACATTTCCTCATATGATTCTTAGCTGCTTTCACTTCTGCCTCTGAGTAGTGTCTGTTTATTTCAGATGCATATTTTTGAATTGAGTCTTTGAACTTGGGGAGGCTGATCTGTTTAAGTTCTTTATATATTGTAGATAATAACCCTTTGATAAAAATTTAGTGAAGATTTTTTTCCCATGTTGTTGGTTGTCTTTTAGCAGTGCCAGTGACGTCTTTTGCTGTGTAAAAGCTTTTCAGTGGATGAGATCCCACTTGTTGATTCTTTCTGCTAGTTCTTATGCTATAAAGGTTTTATTCATAAAGTCTCTGCCTAAGCCAATGTCTCCAAGAGTTTTACCTAACCTGTTTTCCAGCAGGCTTATTCTTTGTTTTAATATTTAAGTCTCGTATCCATCATGAGTTTAGTTTTGTGCATGGTGAAAGAGATAGGTATAGCTTTAGTTTTTGGCAGGTTAAAGCCCAGTTTTTCCAGCATCATTAGTTAAAGAGGCTGTCATTCCTCCATTGGGGATGTTTAGCTCCTTTGTCAAAGATAAGGTGGCTTAATGTATCCGGGCTTGTGTCTGAATCTTCTAATCTATTCCACTGGTCCTCAGGTCTGTTACTTTGCCAGTACCATGCAGTTTTTAATCACAGTGGCTTTATAGTAGAGTTTTAAATTGGAGATTGTAATACCCCCTGCCATATCGTGGTTACTTAGACTCACTTTTGTTATTCTGGGTTTCTTGTGGTTCCAGAAGAATTTTTTCTTCTGGAAGTATACCATTGGAATTTCAATTGGAATTGCACTAAATCTGTATAGTAGTTGTAGGAGTATAACCATTTTGATGATGTTGATTCTCCCTACCCAGGAACAAGGGATGTCTTTCCACTTTGTGATATCCTTTTCTATCTCATTTTTCAGAATCCTACAGTTCTCAGAGTAGAGGTCTTTCACTTCGTTAGGTTGATCTCTAGATATTTCATTTTTCTACTATGAAAGGGATTCACTCCCCAGTTTCTCTTTCAGTGAGTCTGTTGTTTGTGTAGACAAAGGCTGTTGATTTTTGAACATTAACCCTGTATCCAGAGACACTACCAAATTCGATAAATAAGTCTGGCAGTCTTTTGATTGAGTTTTTAGGGTCCTCTAGATAGAGTATCATATCATCAGCAAATAATGACAATTGAACTTCTCCCTTTCCTATCTTTATTCCTTTTATATCTTTGTCCTGCCTGATTGCTATGGCTAATGTTTCCAGCACTATGTTGAACAAGAGTGGTAACAACGGGCATCCTTGTCTCATTCCTAATCTTAGTGTAAAAGGTTTCAGTTTTGCCCATTAAGTATGATGCTGGCTGTTGGTTTCTCATAAATAGCTTGTATTAAATTGAGATAAAGTCCATCAATTCCAATTCTCTGTAGGGTTTTGATCATAAATGGGTGTTGGATTTTGTCAAATGCTTTTTCTGCTTCTATGGAGTTAATCAAATGGATTTTGTCCTTGAGTCTGATAATATAGTGTATTACATTTATTGATTTATGCATGTTGAACCAGACTTGCACTTCTGGGATAAATCTGACTTGATCAGGTTGTATGATTTTCTTGATAACTCTATGTATTCTGTTTGCCAGTATCTTATTTGAGAATTTTTGTGTCAATGTTCAATAGAGAGATTGGCCTGTAATTTTCTTTTTTGGTGGGATCCTTCCCTGCCTTTGGAATCAAGGTGATGGTTGCTTCAGGGATATTGGGGAGTACTGCTTCCCTTTCAGTTTCATTAGAAAGATTGAGAAGTACAGATATTAACTCTTTAAAAGTTTTGTAGAATTCAGCAGTGAAGCCATCAGGACCAGGGCTTTTCTTTGTTGGTAGGTTTTTTAAATTACATTTTCAATTTCTCAGATTGATATCAGGTTCTTTAACATTTTTATATCCTCTTCATTAAGCTTTGGAAGTTCATATGTGTCTAAGAATCTGTCCATTTCTTCTAGATTTTTCCATCTTCTTGAAGTACAGGTTTTCAAAGTACGGGTTTATTTTCCTTTGGACTTCTTCTGGATCTGTGCTGATTTCACCATTTTCATTCCTTATAACATGGATTTGAGCCTTTTCCTTCCTTTGTTTGATAAGGTTGGCAAAGGGTCTGTCTATCTTATTTATTCTTTCAAAGAACCAACTCTTTGATTCTTTGTATTGTTCTCTTTGTCTCCACTGCATTAATTTCTGCTCTGATCTTATAATTGGCTCTCTAGTATGTGCTTTGGGTTTGTTTTACTCCTCTTTTTCTAATTGTCTGAGGAGCATCATTAGATTGTTTCTTTCAGTTTGCTCTATTTCCTGAGTGTAGTTATTCACTGCTATGAATTTCCCTCATAGAACTGCTTTCATTGTGTCCCATAAATTCCTGTATGTTGTGCCGGGGTTGTTGTTTAGTTGTAGAAACTGTTTAATTTCTTCTTTAATTTCTTTTGAGGCCCATTGGTTGGTCAAGAGAGTGTTGTTCAATTTCCATGTGTTTGTGAGTATCGTGGAATTTTTTTTTGCTATTCAGCTCCAGTTTCAAAGCACTATGGTCTGATAGTGTGCAGGGGATAATTTTGATTCCTTTGCATTTATTTAAGCCTGTTCTATGAACTAGAATGTGTTTTATTTTGGAGAATGAACCATGAGCAGCTGAGAAAAAGGTATAGTCTCACTTTGTAGGGTGAAAAATTCTGTAGACATCTAATAAGTCCATTTGCTCAACAGTTTGATTTAGCTCAAGTATTTCCTTACTGATCCTTTGTCCAGTTGATCTGTCAAATTGTGACAGTGGAGTATTAAAATCCCCTACTACTATTGTATTCATGGATAACTGGCTTTTCATGTCCAATATTGTTTGTTTTATATAGTTGGGTGCATTAGAGTTCACTGCATAAATATTTATGATTTTTATTTCTTTCTCTTGGATAGTTCCCTGTATGAGAATATAGTGACCTTCTTTATCTCTTTTAATCAGTTTGAGCTTGAAATCTATTTTTTCTGCAAACAGAATAGCTACTCCTGCTTTTTTGCAGTTTCCTGTGGGGTGGAGGATTGTTTTCCAACCTTTCATTTTCAGTCTATGGGTTTTCATCTGAATTAGGTGTGTTTCCTGTATGCAGCAGATTGTAGGATCTTGCTTCTTGATCCAATCTGCTAGTCTGTGTCTTTTAATTGGCCCATTGAGTCCACTGACATTAATGGTTATGACTGATATGGACATATTCAGAGCTTCCATATTTCCCTATTCTTGGTTCTTTTCTTCCTTGCTTTTCCCCTTTTCTCTTTAGTTTTTTGTTTGCACCAATGAATTCACTCTCCTGGGTCTTGTGGATATGGAGTTGTCTATGTTTTCTTCCAAGATTTTCTTTAGAATGTTTTGGAGTGCAGGTTTTGTACTTGTGAAGTTTTTCAGGTATTCTTTGTCATGGAAATAACTTATTTCCCCATCTATTCTGAAAGATAGTTTTGCAGGATACAACAGTCTAGGTTGGAGGTTGTTTTTCTGCAATGTTTGAAATACTTCTCTCCATGCTCTCCTTGCGTTGAGTGTTTGTGTTGAAAAGTCTACTGTGATCCTAATGGGCTTCCCTTTGTAGGTGATTTTCTTCCTTTCTCTCACTGCTTTCAGTATTTCATTCTTTTGTTGTACATCTGGAACATTGATAATTATATGTCTAAGGTGTAGATATTTTTATGTCATGGCATTTTGGAGTTCAATAGGCCTCATTTATCTGTATGTTTATTTATTTTCCTGTGAAGTTTTCTGTTGTTATCTCTGACAATAGCTTTTTTATGTCTTTTACCCTGTCTCCTGTTTGCTCAGTGACTCTGATCAGTCATATTATTTTTCTTTGAGTCGTCTAGAAGCTGTTGAATTGATTTCTCATGGTCCCTTGCTCTTTTCCATAGATTATACCTTTCCTGCTCATTGGCTGCTATACTGTCCTCTACTTCTGAGATTCGGTTCTCTGCTTCATTCATCCTACTTTGCAAGCTTTTGTTCCCTTTCATCACCCCCTGGAGCTCTGCTTGAAGCTGTTTAAAAGGTTCCATTGCTTCTGCTACCTTGGATTCTATTCTCTCACTGATCTCTTTTTTAATGATGTCTTTCACTGTGGGCATTATCTCTGTTTTGATCACAGAGATGAGTTCTGATTTCCATTTTACTAGATCTGCTTTAGTTACCATCTCCAAGAGTCCTGGTGTTTGAGTTTCAGTTTGCCCTATTTCTCTTTTCTCTGAATTTCCCTGAGGTGTTGATCTTTGTGTCTGATTTTTTTGTATATTTTCTCATTTCTACTCTTTTGTTGTTACTAATGCTATTTGTTTGATTCTTTTCCTGATGACGGGGCAATGCTTGTTGCAAGTCTCTTTCTTTCTATTATTTGGGGCCCTTTGGATGTGGCACCTCACTGGGGTGTCCTCCTTGAATCTGTAATGACTCCTAAGAGTTCTCTGTTCTGACACATCATGAGACGAATTTGAGCAGAACAATCGCATCATCTTTGTTAGCATAATACAATCAGTGCCAATATCAGCATTAAACACAGTAAATAAAATGAAAAATTTTGTTAATTTATATTCTGAAGACCTTGAGCTCATGAGTTATCTCTATGTCCATATGCCAAAATTTAGAAGTAATCAGTAATGTGTATGTAACATGTAGATTGTAAATGTACCCCCTGAACCCTTTGGGGATAAGAGGTCACTGTGGAATCAGGGAGGTAGGGGGCCAAGAGGAGAGTGAAATATGGTTAGCAGATTTATGAATATCACCTATACTCTAGAACCTCATATATGCCAGCCCGTAATAGAGGATAAAAGTGCGTATATAAAACAGTACCAACTCTATGCTGTAAGACTGTTGGAGACTTTGCACACTTTTTATAATCATACAGGAAAAGAAATAGGGCAGTCTAAGAGTCTTTTACTTCTGAGTATTGCTTCTGACAGGAAGATAGGAGAGGGTGTGGGGATAAGAGATGAATAGAGGGATCTAGGAATAGATGGCAAAATAAAAGCTAGATTCCCTTTTTTTTAATCTTGCCTCATCTCTCAGCATGGCTCCAGTATGGAGGGACACAGGAAATGGCTCCGGCTTCTCTCGGGCCTGGGTCCTCACAATGCAGCTCTGGGGTGGGGTTGGGCCAGCTGGCAGGCCTCAATCTTCCATGGTAGGGATGGCACCTGGGGTCCGTACCTTAGTCCTCACTGTGCACCTCTGGGGTGGAGCGGGCTGGTCAGCAGGCCTCAGTCCTCCACACTGCCAGGAATGGTATGCACACACTAAAATTTTATGACCAAATACTGAAGTTTCACTTTAACCACTAGCCTTGGATTTATTTCCAATAGTATGGTTACTTGCAGACTTTAAAACATGCTAACAAAGTTATCAAAATAATTAAAGCAAATAATTTTAAACTCAGCAAAACATTTATTTAAATATAAAAGCAGTAGGCACATACATTCAAAAAGTACTTCTTAAAAAAACAAATGGGGGGCCGGAGATTTAGCTCAGTGGTTCCTGCGCCTGCCTCGCAAGTGCAAAGTCCTGAGTTCGATCCCAGTAACCACATACAATGTTGGGCATGGTGTTCATGCCCACCAGCAATCAGTACCACATACCACAATGCCAGGCGTGGTCGCTCACACCTGTAATCCCAGCACTTGGGAGGCAGAGGCAGGAGGATTGCCATGAGTTTGGGGCTTGCCTAGGCTACTAGTGAGCTCAGGGCCAGTGTGAACTACAAAGCGAGACCCTGTCTCAAAAAATAAAAATAAAAAAAAAAAACAAGAAAGGATATGTTATCCACCTAAAAAAGGAAAAGAAAGACTATGAAAAGGATGTTGATATGGTTATTTAACTGAAAAATGTTCTGTTTTCTCACATCAAATGCACAAAAGAGATGAAGAAAATAAAAATGTTATTATTACAAACTATTATAAACATATTAACACACATTTAATAAAAACAATTTTAAGAAATCTATTCAATAGTCAATAATATCTAGTTGCTGCTACTAAACATTAACCATTAGCCTAATTACCTTTATCACCTATTCAAAAAGTGTGGCACGTCTCTCACAAGTAAAAAAAAAAGTGTTTTTACCAGCTGTTTCTCAGACAATGACTACTATCTAGATTATATAAAGAGCTTAAAAAATAAGCCCCCCCAAATATATAGACTAAATTCAAAAATGGGCATCTCAAATGGACAGATTTTTCAGATGAAGAAGTAAAGGAACCAAATAAATATATGAATAAATGTTCAACATTACTGGTCATTGGAGAGATGCAGATGAAAACAATGCTGAGATTCCATGTCACTCTACAAAGAATGGCTGCTATCAAGAAACCAACAAAAAACAAATGCTGTTGAGGCTGGAAGGAGTAAGAAACCCTGCTCCACTGTTGGTGGGAATGTAGACTGGGTGCAATCACTTTGGAGATTCCTCAAAAAGAAAAAAGGATTTGAAGTCCCATTTGATTCTACTATTTCCCTTTTAAGTGTATAGAAAAAAGAAATAAAAGAATCATATCACAGTAACATATGTGCACTCATGTGTATAGAAGCTCAGTTTGTAATAGGTAAATCTTGGAAATAGCCTAAATGGACACTAACAAGAGACTGGATAAAGACAATGTGGGTTTTAAAAAAATAAGACGGACTACTGCTCAGCCATAAAGAATGATAATTTTGATTCTTTTATATTAAAATGGATGTACCTTGAGGTCATACTCATAAGTGAAATAAATAGGACACATATATAAATACCATATGTTTTCTCTAGTATGAAAAACTGAAGGTGTAAATGAATGCCCAAATATATGATAAGTAATGTTAAATAGGAAGAAAACATGCAAAAGGAAAAGGGAAAGGGTGGGTAAGGGAAACTAAATAAGGGAAAGAAAAAATTTGATAGTAAAAGAAATGGAAACAAAGCTTATGTATATAGTGGGTAGGGAGTGGTAGAGAGGGCAGGGAAAAGGGGAAAAGTGAGAATCAAGATGTCATGTACTGGTACAAACATGCAATGTTGAATGTGATCATAATGTATATATAAAATGTACCATGCCTGGCATGGTGGTTCATGCCTGTAATCCCAGCACTCAGGAGGCAGAGGCAGGGAGACTGCTGAATTTGAGGCTTGGCTGGACTACATACTGAGCTCAAGGACAGCCTGAACTACAAAGTGAGAGCCTATCTCCAAAAAAAAAAAAAAATACCAATAAAGTCAACTTAAAAAAAGAACAATCCGGAAAACAGTAGGGGAAAAATTTCAGCTAGACCACACACCCAGTGACTTTAGACTTCAGTATATCCACGAGAATGTTTTATTGCCAAGTTTGAAATTGATTTGCTTTTAAATATGGTCTTCTGTCCAGTTTATGAAGTTTACAATTTACAATGTTATGTGCTGAGTAAATGATAACCCCTGAAATATGGAGCCTCACAGGTGGTAAAGTTACCCAACAAACAAAACAAACCAAACATGTTCACTGTTTTGGAGAAAAAATAATGGATCCCACAGTGGCAACACTCAGTTACAAAATGTGAACCTCCCTGCTGCCTTCATTTCTCCCTCAGTCGTGATCCAGGAACAGCATCAGCATCTCTGCTAGACCTTGGCATTCTCCCACTGAACATAAACAACTTCACAGCGCATTAACATCAGACAAGGTCATTCTACCACTACAACTATGATAAAATGAGTGGAAAAACAAAACCACTTCACAATTTTATCTAAGAACAGATAAAAATCAAGGTAACTGCACAAATCACAAAACTACAAAAACACACTTCTCTCCTACAAATAACTGCAACTTCTTTATCAATTTGACTTCAACCTCACTCTTATGTTCCTGCTGTGCCAAGAAGATTTATTAAAACATTAAGTCATGGGATTAACCTTGTTTCCAGACAACTCCCAATCCAGAATAATGCACCTTCTTCTTTTGAGCTTGCCCCAAATTCAGAATATATTCTCATGATACACTCACTGTTCCTCTTGACATGTGCATGCGTGCACACACACACACACATGCACACACATATTTTAATTTGAAATAACCTAACTTGCTGACTTCCTGGGATCTTGGTGAATTTCAAATAGAGAACCAAGAGTAGCCTATATCCAATGAAACCTCAATCTCTTTCTCTCTGTCTCTGTCCCTCTGTATCTCACACTGTCTCTCTCATATAGACAGATGATAGATAGATAGATAGATAGATAGATAGATAGATAGATAGATAGATAGATAGATAGATATGAGATATAGATATGAGATATATATATATATTGTGTGAATACATATGTGTATACATATATAAAAATTCAATATAAGAATATTCATTCTGTGATTGTGAGATGTATATAAATTGTACCAACAAAGAATTAGAAAAGAGAATATTCATTCTACTAATCTGTAATGCATTCACTCAGTTTAGTGAGACTTCTAGCCTAAAAAATTTAATTCAATATACCCAGTTATTCTTTCAACATGCAATGTTGAGATGTCCAATAGATGACTCAAGCCTAACATTTCCAAAACAAAAGTTCTGATATTCCTGGACAATTATAGTCTAACCCATCTCAGTAAATGATATTCTCATTATTATAGATAGAGAAGTTAGCTAGACTTGTGTTAGGCAGATAGATAGAACTGGCCCTCAAAAGGAAGCAAAAAAGCCAATTTGGATGTTAGCATTGCCAGAGGGAAAAACTATCTCACCCATGTAAAACAAACAGGCATGATTGATATTCCAAATATGCACCTCTGTGTATTCCAAAGAGAGTGCCAGCCTCCCAAGGGTAAACAATAGGGTTTGATATTCTAAAATTGGCACCAATCTCCTGGGGTGGAGGGCTAAGACTTTAATTCACCTCCCCAGAAAAGAGTTCATGGTGTTGCCTACTTGTATGATTTCTCATTGTACCAATGTCACCTAAGCTATTGAATTTGCAATGTTACTGTTGACTGCAATTTTGTCCCACTTTGGACTCACCTCACCTCTTGCTCTGTTCCATAAGTATCCCCAAAAGAGGCCATTCTAGGCTACTCACTTTTCTGGGTTCCTCCTTCTGTCTCTCAGGCAGAAGCTTTCTTTCCCAATAAAGTTTTCCTACTCAAACCTCCATCATTCCTAAAATTCATTGTTTGATTTTTAGAGAACACGACCTCGCGTTTCAGGTGGGGAGTTAGGCCTTAATTCCCCTGCATCATCCTGACTGTAACTGAAGCTACTCAGACCCAAAGTCTTGGAGACACTTATCTGTCACTGTGCTGTCACCACAATTGCCCCACATCTATCAAATTAACCTTCAGAGACACTTGAACTGTATCCACTTTTATCATCTCATGTATTACCTTCTTGATCCAAACTGTTAGCATCTCTCATCTGGTGTTTTATAATAAATATCATTTCTTATCTGGTTTTAATCTTGATGGCTCCTGGTCTCTACACATTGGCTGCTTGGCATTTCAAAAACATAAGTTGGCTATGTCCCAAGCCCTTGCACTGTGCATTCATGTGTCCAGAGTCTATACAAAGACCTACAAAATCTGCTACCCTTTCACTCAACTACCTTGCACACATTTACATATATGACTTATCTCCAACACAAGGTTTTACAAACAAATCAGTGAGCATTATGTGGGACTTCTTGTCTGTATTTTCACAAGAGTTTGTTTAATGAATAACTCAAATATTCTGGCTCACCTAGAATTTCCCAGAGTGGTATTTCTTGCCCTTGTTGGTTATTAAGTCATCTTTTTCCAGGACCCTGAGTGCTGTTTCCCTCTCATTCTCAGAGCCACTTACAGCCTTATCCCAGAAACTGCACCTCTACTACAGCTCCAAGTCAGGTAAGCAAATCTTCCCCAAGTGCCTCAGGTTTACATATCTACCAGCAGTCTGTGCCAAGGCTTATTCTAACAAGCTTGAAATAAAATTTTCCATGTGTGGCTATTTCTTTATTCAACAAACAATATGTGAATCAAAATAATAAGAATAATAAAGAATCACAAAATGTTACGTCTCTGTAAACTCTCAGATATTACCTAATCTTGAGACAGATGAACTACTCCTATAAAAAGCACTACTTTAGGTTAGGGCACTATGCATTCTTTGCTGTAATGATTTAAGACTTAGTGTAAAGTAAAAACAACCATAGATAATACATAAACCAACGGATACGGGTTGTTTTCCACTAAAATTTTATTTATACAAATATGTATCAGGCTGACTTGGCCTGTGGAATACAGTTTATAGACCACTGAACTAATTCAGCTCATCCATTTCATGCATACAAATAAACTAATTGAACACTATGTCTAGATGTTCCTCAAAGTCTCATGTAGAGGGGCCTTTCAGAGGTAGCTGGATCTGTAGTGTATGATGCTGAGATTGATTCAAGGTGTAGTGCTAGCTAAAGCTGTCCCATCCTGGATGTGAAAGCTATGTGCCCTAAGGTTGGGGAACCAGAATAGAACATGACACAGAAAGAGGGTCACCTGATGATTGTTCCTGGCTACTTTGCTGTCTTCGGCTTGTCATGAACACTTTCTCCTTTGTGGTTCCCCTCTGCCATGCCACCTTGCCTTGGAGCCAGCCAATTGAGGACTGAAACCTGTACAGTCTGTGAGCCAAAATAAACTTTTCCTTCTTTAACTTTGGGTGTCTGGTATTTTGTCTCAGCAATGACAAAAGTAATCAAGACAAACACAAAGCATAAACAGAGTGACTCATATTTCAAATTGACCAAATATTTTCAGTATATGTCTGCTGTCTCAGTATAATTTCTCATAAGTCTTCCTTTGCTCTCAAACATACACTAGTTAGATAGTAAATGAGGCTATCACTTTTCACAATTCTATGCCTTTGACTTATATAAATTCTCATTTTTCATGTATTAATAGCACCCGACAAATCACTGAATTGGGTACAAACATAGCACAGGTAACACTAATGTTTAAAAACTGATAAGTTTGGTCAGGGGTTTAGTTCAGGGGTTCCAGCATTTGCCTGGCAAGCACATGGTCCCAAGTTTGATCCCTGGTAGCACATACCACAATGTCTGCCATGCTGGCCCACATCAGTAAACCCAGCACTCAGGAGGCAGAGGCAGGAAGATTGTTGTGAGTCCAAGGATAGCCTGGGATACGCAGAGAGCTCAGGGCCTGTCTGAACTACAAAGTGAGACCCTGTCTCAAAATAACAAAACAAAACAAACAAACAAACAAAAACCTGCTGAGGTTAGTTGAGGAGGACTGCAAAATTGCTCAACTCTTTAATAGCCCAATAATAATAATCCATTTCTAAAAACTCAGTAAGTATTTCTGGATAACAGAACAAAAGATTTGATATATTATTATATTTTATGTAAGTGTAATTATTTTCCTGAGTAACCTAACATGACTCCCAAAGTCAAGTGTGACTTTAGATAATAAATGTTGGTGCAAAGCAGTCACTTTGAGTTTACAGGGAAGCAGTTATTCTGGGCTCCTGACTTTTCCCTCAGCCTGGTTTGTGCATTTAACTTGGCTGCGAGTCTACAAAGGGCATAGCAGGAGAAAGAAAGACATGGTCAGTGCTGTGTGCCTGTAATGGCAGCCATGAATGAGTTCACTTGTGTAAGTCAGTTTTCCCTCACTGTAAAAAACAGCAGAGATAATCAATTTACACAGAGAAAAAGGTCATTTGAGCTCACAGTTTTGGAAGTTTGCGTCTGTTGGCCTTTGCTTGGGGGGGGATGCTGTGGTGAGGCAGCACCTCATGGCCATTGGGGAGCAAAGCCATTCACTCCTGGCTGGAAAGCAAAGAAGAAAAAGAAGAGGTCAGAGTCTGACAGCGCACTTCATGGGCAGATAAGTTCTGTTTCCTTCTAATAAAGGAAATTCCCCTTGGTGATGCAGGGGAATTAAGGCCTAACTCCTCACCTGAAATGCGAGGTCGTGTTCTCTAAAAATCAAACAATGAATTTTAGGAATGATGGAGGTTTGAGTAGGAAAACTTTATTGGGAAAGAAAGCTTCTGCCCGAGAGACAGAAGGGGGAACCCAGAAAAGTGAGTAGCCTAGAATGGCCTCTTTTGGGGATACTACGGAACAGAGCAAGAGGTGAGGTGAGTCCAAAGTGGGACAAAATTGCAGTCAAACAGTAACATTGCAAATTCGATAGCTTAGGTGACATTGGTACAATGAGAAGTCATACAAGTAGGCAACACCATGAACTCTTTTCTGGGGAGGTGAATTAAAGTCTTAGCCCTCCACCCCAGGAGATTGGTGCCAATTTTAGAATATCAAACCCTATTGTTTACCCTAGGGAGGCTGGCGCTCTCTTTAGAACACTCATGGATGTCTATTTAGAATATCAATCATGCCTGTTTGTTTTACATGGGTGGTAACTTTTTCCCTCTGGCAATGCTAACCTCCAAATTGGCTTTTTTGCTTCCTTCTGATGGCTGCCTTATCTGCCTAACACATGTCTAGCTTGCTACAATATTGGGAGCAACCTTTTGTCACACAGGCTTTCGAAAGGCATTAAAGACCAAAACAATAGTATTGCCATAACCCATCCTCTGGCAGAAGTAGGATAGATTCTATCTCTACTGATAAAACATGAGGTTTTACTTGCAACAGACATAATAACATGCCTGTGGGCATTTTTTAACACTTGAGCGTTTACTGTTTTAAGACATTTTGAAAAGTGTGCTCAGTATCAGATTTATGTTTATTAAAAAAATACTTTTAGGAAGTAATTTCACTCATAGATAAAATATTTTATTTTCATGACAGAGATATTTGGAATAAGCTTGGGGGACCATTCCAAATGAAAATGATAAAAGTTTATTTCACAGTTTAAAAGAATGTCAATACTTTTGGCTTATTTTATGATACTTGGACCTGAGGCTTGCAAATCATTCAATTGTTATTGGTACTAAATAAAATCTTGTCTTTGAAACATCTGTGTGAGCAGATAAAATGTTCAAGAGCTTGCAGTTATTCATGGCTATTGTTTTCAGTTTGAATGGGAAAATTGAAGCTAGCTTTATTTAAGATCTTCAGGTAGGGGTAGATTATACTTTGTATAATTTATAAAATTGCCTGGTTTTCATTTTACATGGATCACTCTTTTAAACTTCAATTTTAAGCTATTTGTTAGAAGAACTGTACTTAGTTTTCCTGGAATTCCCTACTATGGTAACAATTTTTTCTAGAATTGGTTGCCTGGGGTAGCTCTTAATAAATTCTTATCTACCAAAGCTTTCAACTAAATTGTTTTCCATGATTAAAATGTGTTATTGACGTAAGAGTGTTAAGGCCTAACTCCTCACCTGAAACGTGAGTTCATGTTTTCTAAAATTTGAAGAATGAATTTTAAGAATGATGGAAGTTTGTATAAGAAAACTGTATCAAAAGAGAAAGCTTCTGCCTTAAGAGAGACAGAAGGAAGAACCCAGAAAGTGGGTAACCCACATACCTCACTTTTTAGAGGGTTTTTATGGAACAAAGCCAAGGGTTAGGCGGTTCTGAAGTGGGACAAAATTACAATCATCCAGTAACATTGTAAATACATTAGCTTAGGTAACATTGGTACAATGAAAAACCTCAGAAAATAGACAAAATTATGATTGACCAATAATATTACAATAAGTATAACCGCTCTAGTAATATTGATTAAGTGGGGATCCAATGAGAAACCAAGTTGTAGAGGGTCTGTCTTGTCAGGAGATTCCTCTAGGTGGTCCAAAGTCCTGGCCCACTGTCTGGGGAATTTGTGATTACAGCGTTCCAAGGGAGGGGCCTGATCTGGATCTTGACCTTCCATCCTGAGAGAATGCCTGCAGGTCACTGCTATCTGGAAGTGTAGTTTCTCATTGATGGTGTTTACCTTTGGAAGGATGTCCTTTTTGCAAGCTTTTCAAGGGCCGGCCCTATCTATCTGCTTACATATGTCTAGCTGGCTTTTCTACCTACAATATTATGTACAGGTATCAACTCCCCACAGTGATTATGATCATTATGTATTGCAAATATGTACCAAAAATATAAAAATAAGTAAATAAATTATAGCTCAAAATAAGTGATAATAGAAAAATAAATGAGCAGTGGCCAGATTACAATGCATTAGCAAGTTAGTGACCACTTGCTACTTGCTCCAGGTGTCTTCACATAATTCTAACTATTAATAGAGACTGCAGGCTCAAATTATGGGACATTTTCTGGGAAGAGGAAAAAAAAAACTTTGTGAGGGCCCCAAATCTGATGGGAAAAAAACACTCAAAAAGGATCCTCAGAGATGAACCTACTCAGGGAATGTCTTTGGCAGAGACCAAAAGCAGGCCATGAAGAGTGTTGGGTACAGATTCTGTTCTAGCCAGAGGGAAGTACAAAATCAGAAGGTAGGTTTATTATAGGTGGAAAAGCCAGCTAGACATATGTAGGCAGATATATAGGGCTGGCTCTTGAAAGTCTTACAAAAAGGACATCCTCAAAGGTCAACACCATCAATGAGAAACTACCCTTCCAGATAGCAGTGACCAGCAGACCTCATTCCCCCAGGATGGAATGTCAAAATCCAGATCCAGTCCCTCCCTGGAATGCAACAATTACAAATTCCCCAGACAGCAGGTCAGGACTTTGACCACCTGGAGGAGTCTCCTGACAAGCAAGACCCTCTAGGGCTTGATTTCTCATTGGACCCTATTCAATCAAAGTTGCTGAAGTAACTATGATTGTCATTTACCCATTGGTTAGCCACAGTTTGCCCATTTCTTTCACATCTTATTGGAAGCCCCCACTATACTCATTGGTTAATTGTAGCCCATCTACTTTTTTGAATCTTATTGGTAGCCCCCTATTTCAGACCCACCTCACCTTGTGGCTTTGCTCCATAAAAGCCCTCTAAAAAGTGAGGTGGGGCAGTTACCCACTTTCCGGGTTCCCCTTCTGTCTCTCTTAAGGCAGAAGCTTTCTCTCTCAATAAAATATTCCTACTCAAATTTCCATCATTCCTAAAATTCATTCTTCAATTTTTAGAGAACACGAACTCACGTTTCAGGTGGGGAGTTAAGCCTTAACTCTCCTTCATCGGGTTCAAACTTGGTGTGTCAGAGAACAGCAAGAAAACCAGAGTGGCTAAGATCCACATAGAGAGTAAAGGGAAGGGAAGAGGCAGGCCTAGACCTCACCGGAACCATGGGAAAACTGTGGCTCTTTTTTTTTGAGTAAGACAGAGTTGAGTTCTCTGGAAGGGATTGTGAGGTGGATTTATGCAGGCAGTAAGTGTCTGAAGAAGGAGCTCAGGCATGTTGGCCTATACAAGTGTAAAGGAAGCGGGATTTGGCAGAGGGAAAAAAACAACTGAGATGCAGCCTGTCCCACTCAGAGTTCTGAAGATAGAAGGCCAAATATGGTGGCAGTTTACTATCCCTGGCTCAGACAGCGGGGGTGCAGGCTGCCAGGAGAGACCTTGGCTGAGACAAGTCTCCTCAGCACAGGTGACTTCCAAAAAAGTCTCAGCTGAGGGTTTTGAGCTGTCAGCAGCCCCAGCATCGGGTGAAATTAGTGCTTCAGCTCTGTACTGTCTATGCAGACTGCTGAGCATCTGCTACAGAAAACCACTGAAGTGTTTGAGCAAGGGAGTGGCATGACTGAAATCACATTTTTAAAGGTCCCTCTGGCTGGTGTGTTGAGAAGTTATTGTTGAGAGGAAGGAAAGCCATTGAGTGAGTGACTGCTTTGGGGCTCTGGCCTTGTACTATGGAGATAATAAGCTAGTAAGCAGTATGGAGGCTGGTAGGTGGCCAAAACTACTTCTTGGTGTGTTATAAAAGGGAATAAAAGCATCCATTGGGGAATATCATTTGTTCTTTTAATATTAACAAGAATATCTGCAGAAAGTTACAAGGATCCCAACAGGCACCTTCAGTTCCATTTCAGAGGACATGATACCATAATCAATAGCTATAATAATAATAATAAATGACACAGAAAACTGATGATATAAAAAGTAGTTCAACAACAAGGGTAATTTTGCTATGTCACTTTATAAAATAGGGAAATGGTGTGGGTGTTCATTGGTAATATAGATGAAACAGATAAGGCCAATTTTCCCATCCTCAATCCAGGCTACTGAAGACATAACTGCTATAAATACAGCAGGTAAATACATGTGAAGTTCTAAACCAGGAATTTAACACTAACACTTGACTTACAATTTCCCAGGTTACATTATCAAAGTTAATTGGTAAATATTTTGCAAGTTCAGATTGTAAAATATGTCCTCTGAAGAACAGGTTCTGAATATTTACATATATGGGAACCACTTTGGATGTTTTTCTAAAGTCCAAATTCTGACTTCCAACTCCATAGATTTGGTGCAGAGCTGGGTGTGATCCAAGTACTCCAGAGGACTGGTGAAGGTGTTGATGGATGATCTTTAGCAAGCAAAAACTAGGGGAAATTTTACCAAAATGTAGAAAGTAATATCCGTTCCAACGTGTAGTATCTTGGCAGGTAGAACATTCCTAACCAGCTGAGTGCTAAGCAAATAAATCTGTGTTCACTGTCATCATAACCTCTCTCCAAACAAAGAGATACATCACCCTTAAACATGGTTGCTTTTAAAATTATTCCTCACCCCACAAGTCCTGTAAACCGAAGTTCACATTGTTCATGTCAGAAAATAGCTCAGCTGAAAGTGATTAGCCAAAGGATAAGCCATGGACTAAACTACAGGAAAGCAGGGAATTGTGTACTTAGTGCCATATCTGCTGCATTCCACACTCAAAGTGGAATGGCAATTGCAAATCCCATCAATAATACATCGAAGAGAGAGAAGTTGTTTGAATGCTATAACTGGAAAGGACCTGCTAAGATAAAAGGCTCTGTTCGGTGTTTATCTTGCTGGCAGAAAACAAGGCAAGCAGTGAAGCAGAGGTGTAATTGACCCAAAAGTATTTATGAGAAATGAACCAAGGAGAGTGTGGAGTTAAAAGCCTCATACACAAAGAGAGCAGTAAGGTAAAAGTCTAGCAAATCTGCAGTTCAAGAGATATGGAAATATGTTTGATCCAATGTACTGATGTGCTGAATTTGGATGATTTCACTCTTTTTTTCCTAGTGAGCAAAGTAAGGTACAAAAATAAATTTGAATTTACCGGTTCAGCATCTGATCTCTCTTAGAGAAACAAATGGACACAATAAGAACAGCTGGTTTGAAACTTTATTGGAAACTCTAAGAAATGATTATGTTCCACTACTGAAGCAAAAAGATAAAATATGTAATAAATACTAAATTTATAGCTCAAGATTCTGATTTATACAAAGATTATTATATGGGAAGATACAACTAGTTTCAGAGCATCCTTCTGATGAATTTCTGTTAGTAAATTTTTTTGTGAGGACAGGGTCTCACTTTGTAGTTCAGGCTGGCCCTGAGCTCACTATGTAGCCCAGGCAAACCTAGAACTGAGCAATCCTCCTGCCTCTGCCTCCTGAGTGCTGGGATTATAAGCATGATCCACCACGCCCAGCATGTTAGTAAATTTTAAAACTAGGTCTAATTGAAAAGCTATTATCAAAATTCTAAAGAGGAGATAGACATAGTCATTTAATTAAAAAATCTGATCTAGAAAATATATTCACAATTCAACAGTCAAATCTTTATTATCTACAGGAATCAGAGATAAAGCAGGCAAAAGTCATTAACAGTTGATTCTGATATTTATAATATTTTATAGACAACTTGACAACTGATATTTTCATGAAAAAATATAGCATAAAGTTTTTTTATTCTTTTATTCTGAGGACACTCACAGTGGATGGAGTGTGGCCCACAGAAAAAGGTGTCAGGATTAATCATATTGAGATTTAAATAGTACCCTTTTGATAATGTGGAATCAGAGGGTGAAGGTTAAAAATAGATCTTCCTCTTTCCTCAATGATAGAGTAACTGGAAATTTGCTTTCTCACCAAAACCAACTACAAAACTGAATAAAATAGGTTAGGAGATTTTTTTCCCCCAGGTTTTGAAAAACAGGCAGCACAGAACTGTGATACTTGAGAGAAAGAAAATGTACAAAATAAATTCTACAGTGATTCTAACTTTCTCCCTGCTGCTTAGTCCCTGTGGCACATGGAGGTATAACCCAAGCAAACCAGCAGTCTGACCAAGCCAGATAAAAAGAACAGAGCTTCAAACAGCTGAGGTTGCTAGAATGTGCTGGGCCCAGTATTACAGAAGTGGGAGCAGCACAGAATATCACCTCATAAAGTCCTTGGCCAATGGCTATGCTATGCAGTTATAGGCCATGACTGTTGAGCCTGCTGGAGCTCACCTGCTCTGCGAGAGCTGAGACCATGGTCATAGCAGAAGTTAAGAGTGCTGAGAGGTACAGGAGTTCCAGTCCAGTTGACGCAGGAGAGTCAAGGCCTAACTCCCCACCTGAAATGTGAGTTTGTTCTCTAAAAATCAAAGAATAAATTTTAGGAACGATGGAGGTTTGAGCAGGAAAATTTTATTGAGAGAGAGAGAGAGCTTCTGCCTAAGAGAAACAGAAGGGGGAACGTGGAAAGTGGATAACCCAGAATTGTTTCTCCCAGGGGAATTTTACAGACCAAACTCATGAAATGGGGTGGGTTCAAAAGTAGGGGCCACCAATGAGATTTAAAAAAGTAGACGGGTTACAATCAACCAATGAGTACAAGTGGGGGCTTCCAATAAGATTTGAAAGAGATGGGCAAGCTATGGTTAACCAATGGGTGAATGACAAGCACAGTTGTTGCAGAAACTTTGATTGAATAGAGTCTGATAAGACATCAAGCCCTAGAGGATCTTTCTTGCCAAGAGACTTTTCCAGGTAATTCAAAGTCCTGGCCCCTTATCTGGGGATTTTGTAGTTAATGCATAGGAAGGGGGAACTGGATAGACTTTGACCTTTCATCTTAGGAGAATGAGGCCTGTAGGTCACTGCTATCTGGTCTCTTTTTTCTTGCAAGTCTTTCAAGGGCTGACCCTATATATCTGCCTACATATGTCCAGCTGGCTTTTCTACCTATAATACAGTCAGCATGGAGAGTTCACCAAGTAACCACACCCCTGAGTAAGGGGCATGCTCTAGAATTCTGTTCAGAACCAAGGAGCTTCACCTAAGCAAAAGTACACATAGAACTTACAGAACACAATGTATTCATCATTACTTTAAGTAACTACCAAAACAAAAACCAATTTTTTTTCTTTTTGAGACAGGGTCTCGATTTGTAGTTCAGGCTGGCCCTGAGCTCACTATGTAACCCAGGCAAGCCTCAAACTCAGCAATCCTTCTGCCTCTGTCTCCTGAGTGCTGGTATTACAGGCATGAGCCACCACACCCGGCACTGTGGTATGTGGTTTTGATTGCTGGTGGGCATGAGTCACAACGCCCAGCATTGTATGTGGTTACTGGGATTGAACTCAGGGCTTTGCACTTGCAAGGCAGGTGCTGGAACCCTGAGCTAAATCTCCAGCCCAAAAACCAATGTTTTTAAGGTAAGATCATCTTTAGACTCATGTAACCTATCACCCAAACTGTCTAATATATAATTTAAAAAATTGCTTGACAAAGTAATGTATGACCTCCAATTTTTAAAAAATTAATATAAATAGATTTTATCCTGAGCCATTTGCAATTTATAAGCATGTTTAAGGACATAAAAAAGATAGTCATAATGCATATACAGGTGATAAAGTCACCAAAGATATGTAAACTATGAAAAAAACAAAGGTAAATTATTAAATTTAAAATTACAGTACTGTAAAAATTCACTGTAAATTTTACAACAGAAAATAGTAAATACATTGTAGAGAAAGAAAAAGCTTAGATCTAAATGTAATTGTAGTTCAACAAAAAGAAGAAGAAAATGAGGGAGAAAAATATTTGAAAAAAATTGGTATAAACCAACTTATATTTAGTGCAAAACATAAAATTACAGGATATTGAAACTAGAGAACTTACTTAAGATAAAGATAAAAGACAACATACATGAAAACACCATGATCAAATTCCTGAACACAAACTCTTAAAAATAATTAAAGAAATTTTTTAAAAAATTAAATGAGAGGAAGGAATAAATATGATTCTGAAAGAAAATAAAAGAGCATGTATATAGGGGGTGGGGAGGTGTGGGTGGGTAGGGATATGGGTTAAAATGAGAATTAACTTGTGTTGTATATTGATACAAATTCCCCAATGTTATGTGTGATTGTGAGATGTATATACATTGTATAAATAAAGAATTTTTAAAAGCAAATTACATAAGCAAAATCAGAAACAAGAGATAGATGCAGATTTGTCATCAGAAAAACTACAAATCCATGCAGGGCATACTGATGCATGCCTGTAATCCCAGATAACATATTGCTCAATTATCTAATTCATACAAAAATAAAAGGGAGGGGGGACATCGAAAATTCCAAAGATAAGATGATGTAAGATAAGAAACTAAATAACAAGACAGTACATACACATAAATATATCTACATAAATAATTATATTGTTACTATAACAGGGTCTAATAGTAAAATAACAAAGTAGAGATTGTTAGGTTAGGTTTAAAAACAAGTAATAGCTAAAATATGCCATATATACAAAAACAATCTTAGCTATAAAAAGACAAGTCAAAAGTAAAAAGACAGAAAAAGGAATATCTTATAAAACCATGTCAAAAAAAGATGAGTGACATCTATAAAAGGAGGTTTGAGAAAAAATAGAAATAAAGAATAAAATCTAAGGCTGGAGATTTAGTTTAGTGGTTCTAGTGCCTGCCTAGCAAGCGCAAGGTCCCTGGTTTGATCCCCTGTAACAACATAAAACAATACCAGGAATGGTGACTCACACCCACCAGCAATCAGTATCACATACCACAATGCTGGGCGTGGTGGCTCATGCCTATAATCCTAGCATTTGGGAAGCAGAGGCAGGAGGATTGCTGAGTTTGAGGTTTGGCTGGGCTACATAGTGAGTTCAGGGCCAGCCTGAACTACAAAACGAGACCCTGTCCCCCCCAAAATTAATAAATAAATAGAAATTAATATTAACTGATCATTTATTATCTGCTAGGTCCTATTCTAGGGTTTCTACATAGTACAAAAAGAAAAGAAAAAAATGCAGCCCATTTCGATTTTATAGGTGAACGTTAGAGAAATGAACTGACTTGCCTATGTTAAGCTATTTGGAGGTGAAGCCTTGGTAGTTTCAAGGACAGAACATTAAGCGTCCGAATCCTGTACAATTTATACTTTATCTTTATTCTCATTTTCCTCATGTATCTTTTGTCTTTGGAAAGTGTTCTTACAAATGTGACCTGCCAAAATAAGCAGATTGCCAATGTAACCAGTTAGGTTTTGGAGAAATGGGAAAAACTAACAGTTGAAAAACTTGCAGTTTGAAATCAGCTAAAATATCTACTGTGAAACTATCACATATCACTCTAACTTGGTTTCTTGTGTCAACCTCAGACACAAGTGACCATCCAAAGCACCTAGAAAAGAATCGAGTCAGGGACATACATATATAATGTTCTATATCACAGAGTATCGTGTTCCTATCAGGTCTTTTGAGTACAAAGAAATGAATTCACTGTGACAGAAGTGTTTTCTGTCACTTGTGTGCTAACCAAGACTCCAGCAGTGGTTGCCAAACAGAATGCCCCTGACAAAGTTATCGACAAAGTCCCCCCCTAAGAGATTGGACACAGATAATCATGACATATGCTCTTGTGGCTCTGTGTGAAAATGCTGCAGTCTTGCATACAAAGAATAGTCTGAGTTGGTGAATTTGAACAGAAAATAATCTACTACATCCAATCTTGTCGAGCAATGATTTTATTACCAACAAAGTACAATTCATCATCAACAGAACACAGGATATGCTTGGAGCAGTCAACAATTGCATTGTAATTTCTGCTCCTGACTCTTGATTATTCTGTCTTAGAGACTTAAACTAATGATCACACAATTGTGCTCTAAATTAACACAGGTGAAAACTAACCACACATTTCCTTTGTAATCACATAATAGCTGTTCAAGCAAGGAAACACCATGCTATGTAATTAATCTGTGAATAATTGTGATTCAGCCTAAGAATATTATTTATTCATCATAAGAAGGCTTAAGCTCTCTAAACAAAGATAATCACTTGCTTTATGTCATTACCCACACCAAAAGTTGGGAAGGTAAAACTGCATGGAGATTCCTCAATATTTCCACACAGTTTGCTGAGAGCACATCCAGAAAATGCTTGGCTGTAGAACAAATGCCAGCTTTAAAGTTCACTTTAAGGAACAAAAATAGTCTTTTGGTATCTATCTGGCTCCATTCTTCCAGCTCTCCAACTTCTACTGCTCAAGGGAATCCTTAAAATAGGATTGCTGAAGAGCTATAAGAGCATGAGCTTAAATAAGTTATTTCCCCCTCTGATTATTCCCTATGTCTGTCTTTCCTAAAACCAAGGTGGAAAGATGATGATAACTTATTAAAGATGTGCTGCAAGAAAAATAATTAGAAAAAAGGATTAGCATGGCTTTTTACATATAATTTATTTTGTCAATGGCTTAACTGGAGAATAATTTGCATTCTATAAAACTAAGTGTCTGTAAATGCCATTTTCAGTAAATTTGAAGAGTTGTTCAGGTTGAGCATTTCTAATGTCCATAAAATCCTTACTATTTGCAGTGAACCCTACTTTACCCTCCATCCCGTGCAACCACCAATCTGTTTTCTTTTTACAGAGATTTGCTTTTTCTAGGAAATTCATAAAAATGGAATCTTCAATGCATACCTTTTTGTGTCTAGGTTCTATTAATTGTTATAATGGTTGAAACATTTGTCCATGTTGCAGAAGGTAAATGTAGTTATTTTCTTTTATGTGGTGAATAGTGTTCCACTGTATGAATATACTGCATGTTGTTTATCAGTCACCATTTGATAAACATTAAGATCGCTTCTTCTTCGAAGATACTATGAATTCCACTGGTACAAGTCTTTATGTGGACATTAGTTTTCAGCTCTCTTGGGTGGACACTTAGAAGAGAAGTTAATTAGTACATGAAAAATTATTTTTAAGGCATCAGGGATTTAGCTTAAGTGGTTCTGTGCCTACTTTGAAAGCACAAGAGCCCGATTTTGATCTCTGATACCACAAAAAGAAAATTATGTTTACTTTTTAGGGCTAAAACAAACTTTTCTAATGTATTTGCAGTTTTACATGACAACCAACAGTATGTAAGAGTTCTAGATTTTCAAGTCATCAATTTTTGCTGTCTTTTATCCTATTGTAGATGCTTCTTGACTTATGATGGGATTATGTCCCAAATAAACTCACCATAAATTGAAAAAAACCTTATGTTGAACACTTACCCTTCTGTCCATCAAAGCTTAGCCACACACCCCACCAGAGGGTAGTGGTTGCTCCCCTTGTGACTGTCTGTCTGAGAAAGTATTAAATTTCTGTTGCTGGCCAGTGTTGAAAGAGTGTTGCTAGTCCAGAAAAAGATCAAAATTCATAATTCTTAATGCAGACTCTACTGAACACGTATTGCCTTTGCACCACTGCAAAGTTGAAAACCAGTTTCAGGGAGCCATCATGATGGGGACAGCCAGCATCTCCACTGGTGTGTGTGGGAAGAAGTATCTATCACTTTGTTGTTTCCTGCATGACAATGAAATTGCTATTGAAAACCTAATTAAGAGAACAAAAAAGAAAAACTGTAGAAGGAGAAAGTACATCCCACAAAGGATGAGTATCTAGAATATGTAGACAATTTTAAAGGTCAAGAGTAAGAAAGAAAAATAGATTCAATTAGAAAATGGTCAAGCCAGGGGTGGTGGCACACACCTGTAACTGCAACTCAGGAGGCTGAGGCAGGAGGGTCACCATAAGTTCAAGGTCAGCCTGGGCTGTGTAGTGAGTTCAAGGTGAGCCTGAACTACATAGCAAGACTCTATTTCAAAAAACCTGGCAACAGAAATTTCAATAAAGTCCATATGCAGATGACAACTAGCACATTAAAAGCTTCAAGGCCATTAGCCATTAAGAAAAGCAAATGAAAACCATAGTGGACTATCACTACACTCCTCTCACAAAAGCTAAAGTAAAAACTCGTAGCACCATACTTTGGTAAAGATGTAGGAAATTAGATCACTCACACACTAAGGATAGTAACACAAAGTGGTATAGGCACTCTGGAAAATAGTTTGGCAGTCCCTAAAAGATTAAATATTCAATTACTATGCAACCCAGCAACTTCATCTTGAGGAATTTATCCCAGAGAAAATTATGTCGACTCAACAACCTGTACATATTTCAAATAACCACTTGAATAATTTCATTTATATAATATTTAGAATATGATAAAATTATTGAAATGGAGAACAAATTACTGTTTGCAAGATGTCAAGACTGATATGAAAGAAGGGAAGTAATACAACTATAAAAAGCCAGAGAAGGATCTTCATGGTAATGCAAATATTCCACAATTTCATTCTGTTAACGACAGTATCTTGGCTCTGCTATCAAATAATGGCTTTGTAACATGCTACCATGGGAGGAAACTACAAAAGAATACACAGAATCTCTTTGCAGTGTTGGAAATATTGCATATCTTGATTTTGTTAGTGTCTATATGTTGGTTGTGACTTTGAACTGTATTTTTGTGAGGTATAATCATTGAGAAAATTAAAGAATACATGGAATCTCTTTGCTTTATCTGTTAAAATTTCAAAATAAAAATATTAAATCTTAGAAAACAATTGACCAAAAATGCAATCATTTACTTCTAGATTCTTAATTCTGCTCCACTGACCATATTTATCTTTATACAAACTCCATATTTCTTGATTACTATAGTTTTATTGTAAGTTTTAAAACTTGACAGGGTAAATGGTCCAGATTTATCATCATTTTTCAAAATTGGTCTGGAAATTCTTTTGCATTTCTATAAAAAATTAAGATTTTGTTTTAATTTCTACCAAAAAAAAAAAAAAGAACTCCTGGCATCTTGATAGAGATTTTTCTGAATCTTTAGAACAATTTGGGAAGAATCAAGATGCTATTTGGTCTACTCCAGAAACACAGAATACTTACCTGTTCAATCAGGTCTTTCTCTCACTGTGCATTTTACAGTATACAAGTCACACCTTACGTTGTTCAGTTTATTTGTATTTATTCTTTTTGATACTGTTGTGAATGCTATTATTTACTAGTAACATTTTTAGAATGTTTACTGGTCATATATATTTTTTTTTGAGACAGGGTCTCGCATTGTAGTTCAGGCTGGCCCTGAGCTCACTATGTAGCCCAGGCAAGCCTTGAATTCAACAATCCTCCTGTCTCTGCCTCCCTAGTGCTGGGATTACAAGCATGAGCCACCACGCCTGGCTACTGGTCATATTTTAAAAACTGATCCTGGTATACCAAATTTGTGAACTTACAAAACTCATTATTTCTAGTAATTTTGGTAGAATACTCATAATTTTCTGTGTATAAGAAAATGAAGTCTGCACATAAAAATATAAAAGTGGTTTTTCCTTTTCCCCTTCAAATCTACATGTCCATTCTCTTTTTCTTTCTTTTCTTTATTCTCTACCTTTATTATAATTTTCTTAATTTCTGAAATTTACAGTGATGGTCCCTGCATTATTCATAGTTTAATAAGTTATTACTTCTATTTCTTAATAAATGTAGCTAAATATTTGTCAGTTTTATTCTTTAAAGAATTATGTTATTATTCCATGAATTTTCTCTATCAATCTACTTCACTGGTTTCCACTTTATTTCTTTGTCCTTCCTGCTTTGGACTTATATAATCTTATTTCTTATGTTCTTGAGTTAAAAAATTTTAGATGATTGAAACTTTTTTCTTTATGATATAAATATATAATTTCCTTCTGTGCACCAGGTTAGCTGCATCCCAGAAATTTTGATATATTGCGTTTTAATTTTTATTCAGTTAAAAACAGCTTCTAATTTATCTTTCATTTCATTTTGGCCATTGGTGTTCCACATCATTCTATTGTTGTCTGGCTTTCCTTTGCCCTGACAAAATAGGGTCATAATTGTATGGCTCCCCTACATAGTGAATTTTTGTCTTTTCTCTATCTTCAATTTTATAATTTCAATAGTGTTAGTTTACCATTTCAATGTGTCTCAGCATAAATTTCATTGATTTTTTTTCACTTGAGGATCATTAAATTCTTAGATACTCATCATCAAATTTGAAAAAGTTTTGGCCACCATTTCTTCAAATATTGGGTTTTTTTTTCTTTTTCTCTCCCTCTGGAACTCAAATTATGGGTACTTCATAAGCTTGATGGGTTCCTACAAGACTTGAGATGAATACACTAAATTAGATAAATCTATCATCTAGAATAGTGGTACTTTATCCCTTTGTAATTATGCTGTTGAATCATTTTAATTTTCATTTCAAATAATCTTTTTTACTTTACTTTTGTTTTTGTAGTTTTTTTAATTTTATTTTTCATTTATTGCCATGCCATACTTTCCTTTAATGGTCTTAACTTTAGTTCTTTGAACATATTTATAGTAACTTCTTTGACGTAATGGTCTGCTAAATATATTTGGTTATACTCAAAGATAATTTATAACATCAACTTTCCCCCTGAGTATGTTTTGTACTTTTCCAGTTTCTTCTCATGTTTCTGCATAATATTTAGCTGAAAAGTAGGTATTTCAGGCAATACAGTATACTGTAATAGCTTTAAATTCTATTTGTGTGTGTGAAAGAATTGATTATTGCTGGATTTGTGTTCACTTTAGGTTTTTTAGTAACTTCTCTTCACTCTATTTGTTGTATCTGGATATCTATCATATCCAGCTGGTGATGTATCAATTACTATAATTGTTATATTTTTTACTTGTACTCTCTAACTTAACTTTTATGGTATTGATACATGTCTACATGGCTTTGAAGTTGGCCAGTCACTGGGAAATGTATTCAAACACCTCAGGCCAGTAAAGCTTCCACTCTGTCAAGGAATCTGTGTGCAGTTTGGAGAAAATATGTCAGTTTCAGACATTTTGAAGTCGGCTGCCTCTAATTAGAAGGGACCAGGGGAGTCTCTCACATCTTCCTCCACTGCATGTGGCTTTCCAGTTCTGTAGGACTCGGTGGAGAAAGTGGACTCGGGCTGGCTGGGAGGTTCAGCTAACTCCTGTACTTCCTTGTGGCTCCCCCAGACTAAAGGATCCCCTTGTCTGTGTCTAGGTATCTCATCAGCCTGCCACCCTTCTGAGGACTAAAATCTCAGAACCACCTGTTTGATTTTTTACCAGACACATGACTTTTCCTGGCAAAGCCACTGAGCCCACACTTGTATCCCTCTGCTTCACATCCAGTTGAACCCCATCAGTGGAGAAGCTGCGGGTTTTCACAGTCAGAACCATCCTGGGAGAGCTGCCAGCCACTCTCACAGAGCTGGGTGTAGATGTGGGGTGGGAACATTCCCAGATAAGACTGGCATGCTTTTACTGTTTGGTTCTGAAGTTAAGAAGGCTCTTGGGGTTTGTTTGACTGTTTGTTTGTTTGTTTGTTTGTTTAATCAATAAGTGCTTCTCTATCATTTTCTTTTAGACAGTTTCCAGATCCCAGAAATATTTTCTTTCCAAGTTTGTTTAATTCTATAATTCCTTGGTGGAAAAGATGTGTAAATCCCTTCTCTTGGACCTGTCCTGTACGATTTATTTGTAATTCTCTTCTTTACTACTTCTTCATGATACAGACTCTTACTGATACTCCTATTTCTCAAATTTTATTTTCTTAATGTTTATGACCTTCTTGGTTTCTAGCTTCAGCTTTTTATATTTTTCTTGGAAAGTTGAAAATATCATTATATATGGATACTATATTTCAATTATGTTGACATGAAATGCATAATAAGAAAGAATACAAAATAGTTTCCAAAATACTTATATTAATAGTATAATTTCTTCCTAATTACACATTGCTCTTGTATTATTTCTGGTAAAATTGTGGCCACTAATATGCTGTCTTATGCTAAGAACCTGGATTAAGTATCCTAAGGAAGTATCTAGGATTTTAAGTGCCAGATAATGAGGAAGTGATATTATGAATAGAAAGCAGAAAGATGGGAAGGGGAATGACATAACTGATGAGCTTATTTAGAAGGTCTGGACTTGAGAGACAGGCTGGCTAGACCCCATGTTAATGGTTGGGGCAATGGCTGATTGAAATTATAGATTCTATGACCTCAACTCAGACACATAATACTAGAAATTTCCAAGGATGAGCTCAGGAACTGCCATTGTAATAAGTGTGTCTTTCTGTTCTTCTGACCAGACAAACTTCATCAGATAATATCTAATGCTGAATCAGGCAAGCTTCTAGACACCATGGAAGGAACAACAGAAGAACAGAACGGAAGAAAAAGGATTTGGGAGCAGCTGAATGGGGAATTAGTAATAACCAAAACAATTTTTGGTGTTTTTTTTTAATAGATAACTTTTAAGGGAGAGAAAAGGAAGCAGAAATTGAAAGACTTGGCAAGTGGTGGAAGGAGAGTTGGTGTCTGGGAGAACAACTCGACATTACCCAACTGAGAGATGAATTACTATATGATGGCAAAGAACATGATTTGACCACATTTGTCCCTATCTCTCTGACAAATATCTGAGTAACTAATAATGCATAAACGACTTGGAAATGGGACACAGCTAACAGTTGAAAGGGTTAAACTTAGGCAGGATAGTGCTTTTTACACTTATGCTACATGAAAGAACTAAAGGATGTATGCAAATATCTGTTTTTTTGTTTTTTGTTTTTTGGTTTTTTTTTGAGACAGGGTCTCGCTTTGTAGTTCAGGCTGGCCCTCAGCTCACTATGTAGCCCAGGCAAGCTTCAAACTCAGAAATCCTCCTGTCTCTGCCTCCTGAGTGCTGGGATTACAGGTGTGAGCCACCACGCCCGGCACTGTGGTATGTGGTATTGATTGCTGGTGGGCGTTAGTCACCATGCCCAGCATTGTATGTGGTTACCGGGATCGAACTCTGGACCTTGCACTTGGGAGGCAGGTGCCAGAACCACTGAGCTAAATCTCTGGGCCCTGTATACAAATATCTTAAGGGATAGAACCAAAACAATACTAGTATTTAATGAACAGGACTTTCTTTAGTTACTAAAAAAGATGGCTATGCTTTTAGAGAGAAGTGTAGAAAAAGCAATAATACAACCATAAATAAATGAATACACTTGTATTCTATTTCAATATAGCTGCTCTGCTGTTTATATTTTTTTAGATCAGCTGAAATGGCAACTGTTTTAAAAACAAATAGTCCCATTGGTAAAACTTTGTCCCACTTGTGATTTCAAAGTCACAAATTAAAAGATCAAGTCATAAGCTCTAATTTCTTTAAGAGCGAAAAGGGTAATAGGAACTTGGCTGAAAGTAATAGCTGCTACTGACTGCTATGGAAGCCGAAGTGCATTCTAGAAGTGAGTAAAAGGGGAAAGTGGAATTTGATCAGGCTCTTCACCTTTTCTTTCAGGTCTACAAAAGAAAACTGAAAAAACATTCCCTGAGATCTTTGCCAGGCATAGATTAACAGAAGGCATTGCTGATAAGGCTGGTATCCAATGGATGATTAAAGCCAGCACTCAGTTCCAGATATGATGCCCACTGGAAGCAGCCAGGAGTGCTGCAATGTTACCTAAGACCTTGAACAAACCAGAAGGACAGCACAGCTGAGCAACTCAGGTCCAAGATACTGAGTTCAAAAAACTTTACAGCTGCAGAAGCTGTGCTCTCTCCACACATACCCCAGTATAGCCAGCCACTCAAACCTAAGGCATAACACCAGCTTGAACACATTATGAGGGAGTTCTGACCTGGGAGAAGATGGAAAAACCATAGCATATTTGTATGTACATCAGAAATTTAGATTAAAGGACAGATGTTCTGCATTTTGACAGGCACATGTATGGTGCCAGTTCACATGGTTTATCAACAAGTGATGCAATTTGTTTCAAATCATTACTTTTGCTTATCATTGCACCAGAGTATGGTGGGTGAAAGGAGTAACAGGCCATGGAATAAAGAGCATCTGGTATTCCTGAAAACTGAAGAGACTCAAAGAAAGACAGGAAGACATGTTCTAAACATGTCTCACATAGGCCCTTTTATATCCTACATTTTAGTTATGTGCCTTTAAGAGGTGAAAGGTTTATACAAAAAGAGGCAGGATGTATCATGTATGGGTGCAAATTCCCTGTGATGAGGGTTATCATTATTTACCAAAAATGTTTTTGCTTCAAAAAAAGGCACTTCCATAGGGACACCCATAGTGACACCAAAAGGTGGTCCACTATCTACTGTTACATAAGAGCATAATAAAAGTGTGTACAAAAAAATGGATAGATGAGTATAAATTATCCAAGCTAAAACTCACAGGATATGTCATTTTCTTCAGGCCCATTTCTTATTTAAAAAAAATTCTTCTAATGATTATTAGGTTACTTCTGAAATTGTTTCAACACAGAATTTTCCATATTAGATAAGAGAGAAGAAAATTCATTTACAATAAAAATAGTCAAGGGCCGGAGATTTACCTCAGTGGTTCCAATGCCTGCCTAGCAAGCACAAGTGCCCTGGTTCAATCCTCGGTAACTACATGCAACAATACTGGGTGTGGTAGCTCATGCTTGTAATCCCAGCACTCAGGAGGCAGAGGCAGGGAGGATTGAGTTCCAGGATTGCCTGGGCCGCATAGTGAGCTCATGGCCAGTCAGAACTACAAAGTGAGACCCTGTCTTAAAAAAAAAAAAAAAAGTCAAGTATTCTATTTAGTGTTAATTCAATACAAGTCTGTCCTTATCCATGGCATTATCTGTGATTTCAGTTGCCCAAAGATAGTAAGTAGGAAAGCCCATAAATACACAGTTCATAAGTTTTAAATTGTATGTTGGTCTGAGTAACATGGTGAAATCCTAATGCCATCTCATTTGGCCTGGATCATGCCCACAGCCAGCTCATCCACACTCTGCCACTCACTCACTGGTCACTCACTGGCCCGTTCCCTTATCAAATCCACTGTCATGTATCACAGGACTTATGCTCAAGTAACCCTAACTGTGCTTACTGATTACCCCAATGTGCAAGAGTAATGAGGCTGGTTATTTTCATAACCCAGTGAAAAGCTGTAAAGTGTTTCCTTTAAGTGAAAAGGTGAGAGTTCTCAATTTAAATAAATAGTAAAATCATTCGCTGAGGTTGCTAAGTTATTGTTCCCAATCTCTTACTGTGTCTAATGTTTAAATCAAACTCTCTCTATATAGGAAAAAATAACAAATATAAGCTTGGTACTACTCAATTTTCAGGCACCCCCTAAGAAGGTACTCCCCTTTAAGGGAAAGATGGGGGGACTACAGGATACTTGAATGAGGAAAACCATATGGAAAGTTCTTCTGTAAGTAAAGCAGATTATTTTGAATAAAAATAACAATGCTAAGGACATAGTTGAGGGTACAGCACTTGTCTAGCATGTGTGAGATCCTGTTGCAATACCCAGTACTAGTCCCCCCAAAAGAAGAGCAAAGAAATGATTTCCTCATCTCTCTTGTATTAATTCATAAGATGTATGGGGTGGCGTGCTTATATCAGGGAAACACACACTTTCTTGACTTTTTTTTTTTTTTTTTGAGACAGGGTCTCACTTTGTAGTTCAGGCTGGCCCTGAGCTCACTATGTAACCTAGGCAAGCCTTGAACTCAGCAATCCTCCTGTCTCTGCCTCCCGAGTGCTGGGATTACAGGCATGAGCCACCATGCCCGGCCACACACTTTCATTTAAAGTGAACAAATTGTATTCTTTTGTGCTTTATCCAGTGGGGGCCTTAGGCTCCCATGGCCACTGTAAAGGGAGGGTACCGAGAAACTCTCGGAACTCAAAAGTGTCCAGGACATGAAGGAGGGGATATTTGAGCATCAGGTCTAAGGAGCAAGCTCTGACAGGAAAGAGGCAGGGATCAAAGGGCCCCTAGGGAGTTTGGGAACAGAAACGCAGGTACTCTGAGCACACAGTCCCAAAGTGGAATGTGTGTTGGGTGAGGACACTGTGACTCACCATAGTGCGTACTGGACAGTGAAGATGAGAGACCGAGTTATACATAGACCCTGAGCTTTAGCCAGAATGGCTTATAAAGCTCAGGGCTGCAAAAGAAGCTGAATATTTTGATGTATTTCTGGAAGTTGAAAATGGTTCTTGAATATATGTTTGATAGATGTCTCATATCAAAAGCCACACCAATGGTTTGGGAGTTTGTTGTTGTTGTTGTTTGTTTGTTTGTTTGTTTTATCCACATAGGAGAAACTGGTATACTGAAATGTGAAAACCTGAAGTGTAGCATAAATGAAGGCATAAATGTCTGACAGAAACACTACAATTGTGTCCAGGCCTATAGTCTGGCTGCTACGGCCATACAAGACTCTCAGAACACAAGGAAATAAAAGCTCACTTTCTAATTGGAGAGAAAAAATACAGAACAACAACAACAACAGCAACAAAACAGCTAGGAAATCACAAATATCACTGAACCATAGGAAAGGGTTCTCGATGGGAAATGAGGCACAGGGAGCAGTGAGGGACAAGACACGTATCCCAGGGGAAAGGCTTTTCTCTTCCAGGAAGCTTAGAGTGGGGCTCTGATGTTACTTCAGGTCCCACATGGGGACAATTCACAGAAGATAATAACTTCTTCCTGCTGGGGAAAATCCATAGCAGGTACATTTAGATTCTGATATCTAGCTCAAACAGTCCTTATTCCCTCATCTATCATATTCTATTTTGTATTTATTTTTGGAGCTTCTATTGCTATCTGAACATGTAGACTAGTTTTTTTTTGTTTTTGTTTGTTTGTTTGTTTGTTTGTTTTTGAGACAGGTCTCACTTTGTAGTTCAGGCTGGCCCTGAGCTCACTATGCAGCCCAGGCAAGCCTCGAACTCAGCAATCCTCCTGCCTCTGCCTCCCGAGTGCTGGGATAACAGGTGTGGGCCACCAAACCCAGCATCTGATTGCTAGTGGGCATGGCCACCATACCCTGTATTGTTGTATGTGGTTACCAGGGATTGAACCAGGGACCTTGCGCTTGCGAGGCAGATGCTGGAACCACTGAGCCAAATCTCTGGCCCTGTAGATTAGTTTTGTAGGTGTCTCCCTTATCTCTCTGTAGGTGATGTTCATTTGTTTTGAAAGGGTCTGAACTATGTGTGTGCCACTGGCTGAGTGTTTGTCCCCTCCCTGCCATATGTGAAAGCTAATTCCCCACTGCACTGGAAGAAGGAGACTTCCAGATGTGAGTAGGTCACGAGAGTGCCACCTCATGAAGGAGGTTAGTGCACTTATGTAAAGAAGTTACAGTGAGAAGATGGTCATCTTCTTTAAATAAGAAAATAGAAATATAATTATCCTTTTTGGCAACTTAATCTCTATCCCATTGCCTGTCACCTAAGCGCTGAATGTAAGTGTCACATGTCCCATTGTCCAGCAAGATCTGTGCAGCTGGTGTTTCAGCAGGGTTGGAACCTCCCTCTGAGAAGCAAAACGTGAAATAACTTTTTCTCTTTTGTTTAATCAGTAAAGGTATTTTTATGATTAAAAATACATTAAAACTAATCATCTTACACATTTTAAGTCCTTAGTTCTGCACCATTATGTTCGTATTGTGAAACCATCACTGTCATCCATCTCCAGAGATTTTCGTCTCTCCTCAAACTCCAGAGAATCAGTAACTTCTCTTCCCCTCTCCTTTTCACTTTTCCGTGTCATTTTGCTTTCTTCCTTCTCCATGAACTTGGTGACCTTACATACTCATGTAAGCAGAGTTCCATTGTTCCTACATTACTTCACTTAGCATAATGTTTTCAAGTTTCAGCCCTACTGCACAATGTCCCAGATTTTCCTTCCTCTTTTTAAAGGTTGAAGAATATTTCACTGTTTCTTTACACCACATTTTATCTGCTCATTCCCTGGGGAACACTTGGGTAGGTTCCAATGGTCTATTCTTATTAAAAGGTCATTTATTCCATCTCATAGAAACACATTGATTGAGCTTCTGCTTCTATGATTCCAAATGTGTGAGGTTTGTCACCTTCCATTCACAGAGTGTATCTTTGATGTCTTTACTCTTTTCCTTCTAGAAGGCTCTGCATCTATAGGCCTTCAGCACATCTGTGATCCCTTCTGACTGTAAACTTTGACCAGCTCTTGGTTACAGCAAAATGAGGACTCAATTCAAAAATCTCCTTCTTGGGCTGGGGATTTAGCTCAAGTGGTACTGCACCTACCTCGGAAGCACAGGACGTGAGTTGGATCTGTGGTTCTGGAAAAAGAAATCACCTTCTTGAGCTGGAGGTGTGACTCAGTGGTACAGCGCTTGCCTGATGTTGTGGCTTGGATGTGAAATGTCTCAAAAGTTACATGCTGGGTTTTAGCTGCCAGCTGATAGGTTCTAGGAAGCTGATTGGATCATAAAAGTTCTAATTTATCAGTGGATTAAACCAATTATAGCCCACCATTTAGTAGCATTACTGGGAGGTGACAGAAACTTAGGAGCTGAGGCCAAGTTAAAATGAATAAGTCATTTGGTGACTGCATTTTGTCCCAGCCCTGTCTTTTTTTACTCTTTCTATTTCTTGGCACAACAGATGAGCAGTTTTCCCCTCCCACTCCTTTTCACCATGATGCACCTGCTTCTACATTGCTTAAAAGTTATGCAGCCAGCTAACCATGGACTGAACCTTTGAGAGACCAAAATGAACCTGGGGCCAGGGATTTTAGCTCAGTGGTATTACATTTGCCTCACAAGCTCCAAGTCCTAAGTTCAATCCCCAGTACTGCCAACAAATCAAACTTTAAAACAACAACAACAAAATAAGCCTATCCTCACTCGAATAGTTATCTATTGTATTTATGTCATGTGGCAGAAAGCTGAGTAACTCATCTAACATGCATATGGCCCACTTCAATCCTCTGCACTTCAAATTTAAAAAAAAAAGAAAGATCACTGGATCATAGTTGCATATATCTGTGAGCCCAGAACTTTGAGAGGCTGAGGCAGGAGGTTCACAAGTTCAAGTATAGCCTGGAAGATTCAGCACATATCTTAAACTAAGAAAATATTCAGAAATATCTTAAACTAAGAAAATTATAACAAAGAGAGGATATACTTCAGTGTGAAGGCTTTGAGTTTAATATCCAGTACTACAAAAGAAAGAAAGCAAAAGGAAAGCAAGCAGGAAAGAAAATCAACTTCTTTCTACTCTGAAATATCTGATATTTCCAAAGCTCTTTGTGCAGTACAATTTCAATCATAATAAAGGATATTTTAATCATGTGTATTATTTCCCTGTGTAAAATTGGCTCATTCACTTTATATATTGAAACCTCCAGGTCTTAGTTTAATAGCTGATACATAACCAGTACTCAATAAATATGTTTTAACAAGAATTAATAATGATTTTTGTATTTTTTTCTGTTGTTCAACACTGAAAAAGTAAATTGGAAATGGTGTATTATGTAATTTTCCATCTCTTTCCTTCAAAATAGCCAAGAATGTTTCTCCTCCTGCATTTCACTATAAAGCTGTCAGAACATGAGAAGCTAATAATCAAGTAAGGATTAGACAATTTAATGAAAAAAAGATTCAAAGGAGACATAAAAGGAAGAGGAGCAGTGACAAGCTAGCATAGCAACACTGTCTTCTCATACTGCTTTCTCCTATCATTTTCAAGTGCCCCTGAGCACAGTCTGCAGCTCACAGGACTATAGCTATTAGATCTCTATGCAAAGTTGACCCACATGGACTGCAGAGAGCATGTGACATACTTTGCTGACTTCCAACTCCCAGTGGCTTCGAATACAAACAGCAGCCCTCTGAAAATATGGAGTTGCTAAGATAACAAATGGGAGCAGGATATCAAAAAAGAGCTTCTGACAAGTAGCAAGTGTATGCACTACTCTGCAGGCAGAAAAATGGTACACTTTATTTCCTGGAAGAGGCATTTACAACAATACATAAAGAGATTAAATAAACCTTCCTGCCAGTTGGCCACCTTAGATACTCCTTCAACTTTCAATTGCTATTTGAAAGTATTGCAAATGTTGGCACAAGTTACCTCAACAAGCAAGAATTTAGCATTAGAAAAGAAGTTTTCAAATTACAAACAAGAAGGGCTTGCATAAATGTGTAGAGAAAACACATGAAGTCACATTCCTACAGTCAATAATTTTTCTTCATTTTCCTAACTGACCAAATTTATCCACATAGTAAAAAAATCATCTTTTTAGTCAAGCCTAATCTACAAATGTATATTAAATGTATGCATTAAATTTTTCTTACTATTAAAGGATAGAACATGGCAGAACAGCCGTTTGTCTCCTTCTGCAGTATCTGTGAGTGACACAGAAAAGCCTCAACTGCCACCGCTTGAAGAAAGGGAAATTAAGTTTGCAGTTCGTCAAACCTCCCAAAACAGCAGGTCTCCTTTTAAACTATTTTACACAGTGGTCAACTGCCAAAGAGTTTCCATGACTTTAAAATGTTTGAGAATAGCCTTTATGGAAAGCAGCATAAAGGTTTCTTTAAAAACTAAAAATGGAACCACTGTAGGACACAGCAGTCCTGAGACAGGATCACAATAAGGGCACAGAAAAGAAATAAATGCTATGTCCCATCCGATTAGCAAAAAGGTTGATGAGAAAAAGTTAACATGAACCCTATAGCTGTGCTAGCTCTTAGTTAACTTAAGGTCACTAATATTGGAGGTCAGAGGGCTCATTAGTGCCTCATCATTCCTACTACTTTTGTTGTAAGTGGGATAATACTTCTGGTTTCTGGGCTATAGTAACAGTTGTTTAGGTCACTTTACAGGAACTTGAAGCCCTTTTTGCCAACACGCTTGAGCCTTCAGATCTCTGATAGGTGACTTAAAATGGGACAAAAGGCTGCATATCCCAGCATATTTGTGTCTGTCCCCCTTGCTGTTGTAAATTTGGATTGGATTCTGCTCAACCCTTCATCTCGACTTTTGATCACTTCTTCAAATGTTCAGTCCAGGACTGTGATACAGGATTATTTCACCCTTATGTTTTTTCAGCAGCTTGAGTGCTAAAGATCCTTTGGCCAATCATAAGGTCAGGGTGTTTCTACAAGAGGGTGATGCCAGTGGTGACAGTCAGTCAGCAGTTCCTGTGCAAGTTGATCCTTGTTGATCCACCAAGTATACAGCCAGAATGTGCACAGGAAGAAGAACATGTAAAAGCCTGCCCATCACTGATGGAACATTACCAGGTTAACCTACCTCAAAAAATCAGTAAAAATCAAGCCTCTTCCTTTGCTGAATGAGCAACCTCTTTGATTAAACACTGGCTTTTCCCTTCTCATAGGCTGAAATTTTAATAAAGAAGCCTTGTATTTCCAGTGTTGTGTATAATACACAACTCCATTTCAGGTATGCTGTTACCATGCTGTAAGATCCCACCATCAGGTAACAATCTCCCTATTGAATATATACCCAGAGGAAGGGAAACAACTATGTCAAAAAGAGACATTTGCACTCTCATGGTTATTGCAGTATTTCTCACAATAGCGAAAAACAGGAGTCAAACTCAGTGTCCAAGAATAGAGGTATGGATAAAAATGAGGTGGTATGCATAAACAATGGACTACTATGCGGTCGTAAAAGGGGAAAATGTTTCCATTTAGGGCAACATAGATGGAAGTAGAGGAGATTATGTAAAGCACATAAGATAATTGCTATACAATTTCACTCATTTGTGACACAAGAGAGAGAGATCTCACTGGAGTACAATGTACAATAGGGCTACTAGAAGTTGGGAACAGGAGTGGTTCTCAAGCAGAAAATTATAGTTGAGATAGGAGAAGCAAGCTCTGCTGTACAGTAGGATAACTATATTTGATAATATTATAGTGTATACTTCAAAACCTAAAATGATTTTTAGATTTCTTGCCAATAAGAGATGATAAATATTTGAGTGAAAGATATGCTAGTCACCCTGAGTTGTCATTACACAATGTATACAGGTGCTGAAATATTACATACACCATAAATATGTGTAACTGTGTGCCAATTCAAAATAAATAAAACTCTTTGAAATCACTATTTTAAAACAATGAAAATCTAAAGCCAATAGCATTTAATGAAAAGTATTTAGGGCTCAGATTTAAGAGGCCATGAGAGGTAACCTAAGTTTTGTGGCAAACTTGATATGCAACCCTACAAAAACAACAAAATCTGCGCCACTGATTTAGCTCAGTGGTTCTGGCACCTGCCTAGCAAGTGCAAGGTCCCTGGTTTGATCCCCGTTAACCACATGCAGTAATACCATGAGCAATCAGTACCACATACCTCAATGCCAGGCATAGTGGCTCATGCCTGTAATCCCAGCACTTGGGAGGCAGAGGCAGGAGGATTGCTGAGTTCAAGGCTTGCCTGGGCTACATAGTGAGCTCAGGGCCACCCTGAACTACAAAGCAAGACCCTGTCTCAAAAAAAAAATCTTTCTAGGTCCTAATTTCTCCACCCAAAAAATGATATCATAGATAAAAATCTCTTGAAAGGTCTGTATCATTGTCATTTGAAAGATTCTAAAATGTAAATGAAATTCTAGCATGACACAAACAGGTGTGCAAACACAATCTTTACTTGAAATGCTTTTAAAAGAGTTTGTATTCATAATACAGTAGTAATGACAGTCCATGTCATCAGCATGATGAAGAAAGCACCTACCTGCAGACAGACCCTCAGGCAAATTCATGGTTAATATCAAAGATTTCCTTGAAATTTGTCCCAATTTTAGTTTCTCTGATTAGAAACTGTAAATGTTTGAACCAGATCTCCCACTCAATTTCCTCAACTTTTTAATTATTTAAATTATGTAGTTCACTTACACTGAAAGAGATCCCTTGCACCTCAAAGTAATGAAGAGAATATGAGCTCTAATCTATAATTCAAAAATCATAAAGATATGATTCGATAAAGGTGCTCAACCAGGAATTTAAAACGTTCCCCTATGTCACAGCAAGTGTTTTTCTATGTCACAGTAAAACTTTGAATATATTGCTAAGTAAAAATACTATGTACATTGTGTTTGAATATATCATATGTAAATCAGATAAGTAAATATTAGAAAACACTAAGGGTCCAGATTTCCAGACATATTATACCATTTAGTTTTCATTAATATTCCATGAAGGGTGTGTGTGTGTGTAGTCAAAAATGATCATAGATTAATTACATTGACCAGGGTTATGCAGTGTAGTGAGGAGCCATCAGTGGTGTGGAATTAAACAGGTTTTGAAATCCTATTCATTTTTCCACCCATTATATTGCTTCTCTTGGCAGTAGAGCTTTACACTGAGTAGTTAGCAACTCTCATGTATCTAGTAAGTACAGTGAAGGGCACTGTGGGAGAAAGGAAAATCTTTGCACATGGAAATTTTATTATCTCATTTACAGAAAAACCATAGGTAAAGCACTTGTACACTGAGGCAGCATATATTAAAATATCAAAGAAGAAGTCTGTTGATGTAGTGTATTATGTGTATTGATTTGCATATGTTGAACCATCCTTGCATACCTGAATGAATCCAACTTGGTCAGGGTGTATAAGAACGTAGGTTAGAGGATTACAAGCCATGTGTAGAAAGGCTTCATTGCAGGAAATAGGATCTAAGCTAAGCTTTAAAGAATGGAGGTCTAAATGTGTGAAGAGCAAAGAGAAGCATTTCTGCCTGGGCTGGACAGTGCAAGAAAAAGCTGAGAAGCAAGAATAAAGCAGTACAATATTATACTAAGTGAGGGAAATGATTTCCTATAAAATTAGGAACAAAACAAGGATGTTTTGCCCACTCTCAAGTTCCTATTAACATAGTAAGTGAAATTTAGCCAGAGCAATTAGGCAAGAAAAAAGAAATAAAAGAGCAGGTTATAAAAATAGCATTAAAAAATCAACAGCTTAGCTGGGCATGGTGACACACACCTGTAACCCTAGTATTTGGGACGCAGAAGCAAGAGTATCACTGTGAGACCTAGGCAAGCCTGGGCTACACAGTGAGTTCAAGGCCACCCTGAACTACATAGTGAGATCCTGTCTCAAAAACAAACAAACAAAAACAATACCTTCTTTAAACATCAAAACTGAGCTGTCTGACATAGGAATTATGAAAACAAATTCTTTAATAATAACTTCTATTTTAGAGTCATATGGTTTTTGTCTTTGAGTCTGTCAATGTAGTGTATTATGTTTATTGATTTATGTATGTTGAACCATCCCTGCATTCCTGGATGAATCCAACTTGGTCAGTGTGTATGATCTTCTTGATAATTCTCTGTATTCTTTTTTTGCCAGTATCTTGTTGAGGATTTTCGCATCAATGTTCATTAGGGATATTGGCCTGCTTTTGCCTCTTTTGGTTGGGTCTCTTTCTCCTTTTGGAATCAAGGTAATGGTTGCTTCAAGGAATAAATTTGGGAGTACTACTTCCCTTTCAATTTTGTTAAAGAGTTTGAGAAGTAGTGGCATTAACTCTTATTTGAACGCTTTGTAGAATTCAGCAGTAAAGTCATCAGGACCAGGGCTTTTGTTGTTGGTAGGTTTTTTATTACATTTTCCATTTCACAGATTAATATTGGGGTGTTTAACAATTTTATGTCTTCCTTGTTCAACTTTGGAAGTTCTATGTGTCCAGGAATATATCAATTTCTTCTATGTTTTCCATCTTGTTGGAGTTTAAATTGAAGTAAATATCAGAAAATGGAAAGACATCCCTTGTTCATGGGTAAGAAGAACCAATATCATCAAAATGGCTGTACTCCCACAGCTACTATATAGATTCAATGCAATACTGACTGAAATCCCTACAGCATATTTCAAAGTTCTTGAGAAAATAATCCAATTCTAGGAAACAAGGACGTGGCAGGGAGTGTCACTATTCCCAATTTGAAAATTTACTACAAAGTCACTGAGATAAAAATGGCATGGTACTGGCAAAGTAACACACCTATGGATTAGTGGAACAGACTAGAAGATGCAGAAACAACTCGAGATACACTAAGCCATCTCATCTTTGAAAAAGGAGCTAAACATCTTCCATGGAAGAAAGATAGCCTCTTTAACAAATGGTGCTGGAAAAACTGAAATTGAACCTATGAAATACTGAAGCTAGATCTATCTCTCTCATTGTGTACTAAACTAAAATCAAAATGGATTAGAGACTTAAATATTAAAACAGAAACTCTAAACATGCTGCCAAACAGGTTAGGTAACACTCTTGGAGACACTGGCTTAGAGAAAGACTTTATGAACAAAACCTCTATAGCATGAGGTCTAGCAAAAGAAATCAACAAATGGGATCTCAACTCATTAAAAAGCTTCTGCACAGCAATGGAAACCACCAAGAGAACAAAAAGATGGCCATTAATATGGGAAAAAATGTTTACCAGCTGTTCCTCAGACAAAGGCCTACTATGTAGAGCATATAAAGAGCTTTAAAAAAATCAGCCCCTTGGGCCAGAGATTTAGCTGAATGGTTCTGGTGCCTGCCTCACAAACACAAGGTCCTGAGTTTGATCCCCGGTAACCACATACAATGCTGGGCATGGTAGCTCATGCCCACCAGCAATCAATACCACATACCATAGTGCCAGCATGGTGGCTCACACTTGTAATCCCAGCACTCGGGAGGCAGAGACAGGAGGATTGCTGAGTTCCAGGCTTGCCTGGGCTACATAGTGAGCTCAGGGCCAGCCTGAACTACAAAGTGAGACCCTGTCTCAAAAAGAAATCAGCCTCGGGCCAGAGGGTTAGCTCAGTGGTTCCGGTGCCTGCCTCACAAGCGCAAGGCCTGAGTTCGATCCCCGGTAACCATATATAATGCTGGGCATGGAGACTCACGCCCACTAACAATCAACACCGCATACCACAATGCCGGACATGGTGGCTCACGCCTGTCATCCCAGCACTCAGGAGGCAGAGACAGGAGGATTGCTGTCTGGCACCATAGTGAGCTCAGGGCCAGCCTGAACTACAAAGCGATACCCTGTCTCAAAAAAAAAAAAAAAAGAAATCAGCCTCCCCCAAATTTAAAGACCCAATTAAAAAATGGGTCTAAAATCTAAAATAATTCAGAGTAGATTAAAAAAAATTAAGCAACAAGAGCAATTCCAGAGACAAGAAGTAGTAAAATCAACTCAGAGGAAGAAGTACTAAAATCAGCTAAGAAGCATATGAAGAAATGCTCAATGTCACTGGTCATTCAAGAGATGAAGATGAAAACAACACTAAGATTTCATCTCACTCCACAAAGAAATCTGCTTTTTTGAAATTAGCCAGCAACAAATGCTGGTGAGGCTGTAGAGCAAAAAGAACCCTTCTCCACTATTGGTGGGAATGTAGACTGGTGCAAGCACTATGGAGATCAGTGTGGAGATTTCTCAGAAAACTAGGATTAGAGGTCCCATTTGACCCTGTTCTTCCCCTGCTAGGGATATACATGTAAGAATTATAAGATTTATATCACAGTGACATATGTGTGCCCATGTTTATGGCAGCTCAGTTTGTGATAGCTAAATCTTGGAAACAACCCAAATGCCCCTCAACTCTAGACTGGATAAAGAAGATGTGTGTGTGTGTGTGTGTGTGTGTGTTTTAATAAAATGGAGCATTACTCTACCATAAGGGGTTGTAGGGTGGGTAGGGGAAGGGGAAAAATGAGAATTAAGTCATGACATATACTGATATAAGTTCACAATGTTGAGTGTAATCATGATGTATATATATAATGTACCAATAAAGATTCAAATTTTTAAAAATAATAATAATGTCCAAAAATATGTAGAATAATCTTAATCTGAGAGGTGAAAGACCTCTATAATGAAAAAATACAGGACACTAAAACAAAGAAACTGAAGAAGAGAATAAAGACAGAAAAACCATTTGTGTCCATAAATTGGTAGTAGTATTTTTTAAATGGTCATATTATTGAAAGTGGTTAACAAATTCAATACAATCGCCATCAAAATACCAATCACATTCTTCACAAAACTAAAAAAAAATAACGCTGAAGTTCATAGGGAAGAACAAAAGAGTCAGAGTAGCCAAAACAAACTTAAACAAGAACAATTCAGGAGGCGTCAAAATGCTCGATTTCAAAAATACACTGCAAAGCCATTGTAATGAAAACAGCATGGGACTGGCACAAAAACAGACATGTTGACAAATGGAATAGAATCGAGGACAAAAAATAAAACCCTACACAACTACAGCCCCTTAGTTCTTGACACACACTGGAGAAAGGATAGCCTCTTTAACAAATGGTGTTGGGAAAACTGTATATACATTTGTAGAAGTTTAGAAGTAGATCCCCATCTCCTACCATACAGAAATTGATCCAAAAATTGTCAAAGACTTGGTTTTAAATACCTCAAACACTGAAACTACTAGAAAAGAAATAAGGGAAACAAAACCATAGGCAAAGGCAGAGACTTCTAAACTAGAATTCTAAATAGTAAGAATCAACAAATTAAAGAATTTCTGCACAGCAAGAGAGGCAACCAACAAATTGAAGGAAACCTACAGGAGAAACTATCTTTGCCAGCTACTTTTTCCCATACAGGATTAATATCTAGAATACAAAAAGAATTCAAAAAAATAAGACCTCAAAAACATCAAATAACCTAATCAAATGGACAAATGAATTGAACAAACACTTCTTTGAAAAAGTAAAAATGGCCAATAACTGTATGAAAATATATTCAACAGCTTTAGCCATTAGGGAAATAATAATTAATTCTACATTGAGGTACATCTCATTCCAGTCAAGATGACTATGATCAAGAATATAAAAACATGGGCCGGAGATTTAGCTCAGTGGTTCCAGCACCTGCCTCACAAGCACAAGGCCCTGAGTTCGATTCTGGTAACCACATACAATGCTGGGCATGGTGACTCACGCCCACCAGTCATCAATACCACATACCACAGTGCCAGGTGTGGTGGCTCATGCCTGTAATCCCAGCACTCGGGAGGCAGAGGCAGGAGGATTGCTGAGTTCCAGGCTTGCCTGGGCTACATAGTGAGCTCAGGGCCAGCCTGAACTACAAAGCAAGGCCCTGTCTCAAGAAAAAAAAAATGTAAAAACAAGAAATTCTGGCAAGGATGCAGGTAAAAAAAAAAAAAAGAAGAAGGCTTTTCTATTCCTGGTGGGAATATGAGTTGGATGGTACCTCAAAAAAACTGAAAGTAGAATTACCATATCCCCTAGGTATCCCATTCATTGGTATGTATCCAAAAACTTAAAGACAGTGTGCAATAAAAATAGAGACATATCCATATTTATTGCAGCACAATTTACAAAAGCCACTTATAGAAAAAACATAAACACCCATCCACAGACTACTGGAGAAAGAAAATGTGGAACCCCATGAATAATTTTCAGCTTTGTATGGCTTGTACTGGTATCTACTCCTGTTATTTACTTTAAGTGATTTTGGCTATGCCCCTGTGTTTTGCAGAAGAATTGCTTCTGATTATAACAGTATCAACAGAACATTTATGTAAGACTTTCAATGACGGTCCTCACATTTACAGTGCTGCCATGACTTCCTATGCATACCCTGACCATTTATTATTTGTAGTTCTTTGTAAGGAAGTAAGTGAAGTGGAGGGAGGAGAAAGGAAGGTGGTTGGATGGGAAGTGTAAGGCACTAAGGGGGAGCTTTGAAGGGGAGAATTGTGGTAGATGAGGAGAAAAGTTTGATGTGGGGGTCTGATTCTATTGGTACATTTTTACTTGAGTTCAAGGGTTAGTGTTTAAGAGGATATATGTGGGAATAGGCAAGATATGGGAGGAAGGAGGTTTACTTTGTGACTGAAGAAGACTATGTAGTTGCAGAACCTGGTGATAAGGAGGACAATAGGCTAGGCAAGATAGGGAAGATCCAAAGACTTAGGACAGAAAGGATTAAGGGTTAATACAAGAAAAAGTAAGAGTGACTGTGTAAGACCTACGTATGAGTTAGAAACTTGTGAGATAGACTTTGTGTATCTGCAAAAGGAATAAAGAAATATGCTAACACTATTGCTGTGAGGATTTGAAGTGAAGGAACTAGATAGGGAGCTTAGACAAGGAAGAGAATGTAAGTAACTATTAGATCAGAAAGAATGGAAGAAAAAACACACAAAGGGAAAACCCATAAGTAACAAAATGTCTCATTACTAAGTAAAGCAAGAAACACTGAAAACTCCAACCTGTAAGATATCCAGTGGGAATACAACTTAAATATTCCAAAGAGACAATGCATGTAAGATTTACATGTAGCAGTTTTTGCCAGAAAATCTGAGTGCTCACATACCAACAATTTCTCACATCTTCCCACTGCAATCCTGAAGTTACTTAAGACTCGAGCTTTCTTCCACCAGCCTGCAGGTAGGCCTACAGTGTCTGATCCAACTACACATTGAGAATTTGTACAAGTATATGATAGAACTTAACTCTCATTTTTCCAGCACCATTTGTTAAAGAGGCTATCTTTCCACCATTAAGGATATTTGGCTCCTTTGTCAAAGATGAGGTGGCTTAGTGTATCTGGCATTGTTTCTGGATCTTCTAATCTATTCCACTGATCCTCAGGTCTGTTTCTTTGCCAGTACCATGCTGTTTTTACCACAGTGGCTTTGTAGTAAAGTTTCATGTTGGGGAAAGTGATACCCCCTGCCATGTCCTTGTTTCCTAGAATTGCTTTTGCTATTCTAGGTCTCTTGTGGTTTCAGATGAATTTTTTTGTATGCTTTTCTCTAGATCTGTGAAATACACTGTTGGGATTCCAATCAGGAATACATTGAATCTATATAGTAGTTGTGGCAGTAAAACCATTTTTGACGATGTTGCTTCTTCCTATCTAGGAACAAGGGATGTCTTTCCATTTTCTGATATCCTTTTCAATCTCCTCTATCAGAGTGTTGTAGTTTTTGGAGTAGATGTCCTTTACCTCCTTTGTTAGATTGACTTCTAGATATTTCATTTTTTTCTGGGTGCTATTGTAAAAGGGCCTGAGTCCCAAATTTCTTTCTCTATCGATCTATTTTTTGTGTTTAAAAATGCAATTGATTTTTGAGCATTGACCTTGTGCCCAGCTGTGCTATTAAATTTGGTGATTAAGTCTATCAGTTGTTTGGTGATGTTTATAGGGTCTTCTAGATAGAGTATCATGTCATTAGCAAATAATGACAGTTTAACTCCTTTTCCTATCCATATTCCTTTTATTTCTTTCGATTGTCTAATTGGAATGGCTAATGTTTCTAGCACGATATTGGTCTGCAGTTGGCTCTTTTGGCTGCGTCTATTTCTCCTTTTGGAATCAAGGTAATGATTAAAGAATGAATATGGGAGTACTGCTTCCCTTTCAATGTCATTAAAGAGTTTGAGAAGTAGTAGTATTAACTCTTCTTTGAAAGTTTTGTAAAATTTAGGACCATCAGGACCAGGACTTTTCTTTGTTGGTAGATTTTTTTTATTACATATTCAATTTCACACATTGATATTAGAGTATTTAACATTTTTATATCCTCTTCATTCAGCTATGGAAGTTCATATGTGTCTTGGAATCTTTGCATTTTTTCTACATTTTCCATCTTATTGAAATACAAGTTTTCTAAGTAGGTTTTTATTATCCTCTGGACTTCCATTGGATCAGTGGTGATTTCTCCTTTTTCATTCCTAATAGCATGGATTTGAGCCTTTTTCTTCCTTTGTTTTATAAGGTTGGCTAGGGGTCTGTCAATTTTGTTAATCGTTTTGAAGAACAACTCTTGCATTTGTTGATTTTTCTGTATGGTTCTCTTAGACTCTACTGAATTAATTTCTGCCCTGATCCTTATAATTTCCTCTCTAGTATGAGCTTTGGGTTTGTTTTGCTCCTTTTTCTAGTAGCTTGAGGTTTAGCATTAGGTTACCTAATTGAGCTTGCTCTATTTTTCTGGTGTAGGCATTTACTGCTATGAATTTCTCTTGTAGAACTGCTTTCATTACATCCCATAAATTCTTGTAAGTTGTACTGGGATTATCTTTTAATTGTAAAAACTGATCAATTTCTTTCCTGATTTCTTCTGTGTCTCATTGGTTGGTCAGGAGAGTATTATTCAATTTCCATGTGTTTGTGACAGTCTTGGGATTTCTTTTGCAATTCAGCTCCAATTTCAAGGCATTATGGTCTGACAGTATACAGGGGATAACTTCAATTCCTTTGCACTTACTTAAACATGTTCTATGAACTAATATGTGGCCTATTTTGGAGAATGACCCATGAGCAGCTGAGAAGAATGTGTATTCTGATTTTGTTTGATGAAATACTCTGTAGGTATCTATTAAGTCCATTTGTTCAAAGGTTTGGCTCAGTTCAAATATTTCATTATTGATTTTTTTGTCCAGTTGATCTGTCTGATTGTGACAGCAGGGCATTGAAGTCCCCAACCACTATTATATTAGTGCTTATCAGGGTCTTCATATCTGTTAATATTTGTTTTATATAGTTGGGTGTGTTGGAATTTGGTGCATAAATAGTTATTAATGTCATCTCTCTCTCTCTTGGATTTTCCCTGTACGAGGATGTAGTGTCCTTCTTTGTCTCTCTTAATCAATTTTTTAGCTTGAAATCTATTTTGTCTGCAAATAGGATAGCCACTCCTGCTTTTTTGTAGTTTCCTGTCAGGCAGAAAATTGTGTGCCATCCTTTTACTTTCAGTCTGAGGCTTTCTTCCTGAATTAGCTGTATTTTCTGCATGCAGCATATTGTAGGATCTTGTTTCTTAATCCATTCTGCCAGCCTGTGACTTTTAATTGGCCCATTAGGGCCATTAACATTAATTGTTATGACTAATATGGCCTGATATATATCTGTCATGGTGTTATCCTATTCTTGGCTCTTTTATTCTTTGCTTTTCCCCTTTTCACTCAGTTTCATGTCTTGCTCAGTAAATTCACTCTGCTAGGTCTCATGAGTTTGTGACCTTCATTGTTTTTCTCCAAGATATTCTTTAGAATGTTTTGGAGTGCAGGTTTTGTGACTGAGTTCTTTAGGTATTCCTCATCATGAAAGTATCTTATTTCTCCATCAATTTTGAAAGATAGTTTTGCAGGATACATCAATCTAAGTTGGAAGTTGTTTTCCTACAGTGCTTGAAACACTTTCCTCCAGGCTCTCCTTGCACTGAGCTTTTGTATTGAAAAGTCTGAGGTGATCCTGATGGGGCTCCCTTTGTATGTTTTCTTTTTTCTTTTCCCTAGCTGTTTTAAGTATTTTATTCTTTTGTTGTAACCTGGAACCTTGATAATTATATGCCTAGGTGCAGATTTTTTAACATCACGGAGCCCTATATGCCTTGTTTATCTGTATGTCCAATTCTTTTCCTTTTCCTGTGTAGTTTTCTGCCATCATATCTGTAAACAGTTTTGTGATGTCTTTTGCACTGTCTCCTACTTCTTCACTGACTCAAATCAGCCTTATGTTATTCTTCTTTAAGTCATCTAGGAGCTGTTGGTTTGATTTCTATGGTCCCTTGCCATTTTCCATATGTTATTCCTTTCCTGTTCATTGGCTGTGAGCCTGTCTTCTAGGTCTGAAATTCAGTTTTCAGCTTCATTCATCCTACTTTGAAAACTTTCATTCTCACTTTTGATCACCTGGACCTCTGCTTGTAGCTCTTCATAATGTTCCATTGCTTTTGTTATCTGAGCTTCTATGATATTCCTGATTTCTTCTTTAATGAAGTCCTTCACTGTGGACAGCATCTCTGTTTTCATCTCAGAGATCAGTTCCATATTAGTAGATTGTAGTAGATTAGTAGATTCGATATTATTATTGATTTCCATATTATTAGATCTGCTTTTGTTAGCCAGTTCAGAGAATCCTGGAGATTAAACTTCATTTTGCTCCATTTCCCTTTTCCCTGAATTCCCCTGTGGTGGTGATCTTTGTGTTTGGGTTCTTGATTTTTTTTTTCTTTTCTGTTGTGCTGGCAAACACTGTAAGTCTCTATGCAACCTATGTGGTGCTTACCCAGACTCATGCAAACAGAAATGGAGCTCCCACGAGGCTTCTGGCCTGAATCCAATGGTGAGTAGGCTAGACTCACCTGGGGTGGATGGATGTCCCATGGGATGGCTGGCCTGGGTCTAGTGGTAGACAGGCTGCTTGCAGGGGGTAGAAGTCACTTCTTGGCCTCTGCAGCATTTATCCAGACCTGCCCAGGGTAGATGGAGGCCCCTAGGACTGCTGGCCTGAATCTAGTGGCAGATGGGCTACTTGCAGGCAGTTGAAGTCACTGTGTGGGCTCCACTCCACTTACCCAGTCTTGTCCAGGGTGGATGGAGATCCCTGGGGCAGCTGGCCTGGGTCTGGTGGTGCGTGGGCTGCTTGAAAGCAGTAGAAGTCACTGTGCAATCTCTGCTGTGCTTAGCCAGACTCACCCAGGAGGAGTGGAGGTTCCAGGGGGCATCAAGCCTGGGTCCAGGGATAGGCCTGCTGGGAAACAATTTTTTTTTTTTTTTTTTTTGCTTTTGAGACAGGGTCTCGCTTTGTAGTTCAGGCTGGCCCTGAGCTCACTATGGTGCCCAGGCAAGCCACCACGAACTCAGCAATCCTCCTGTCTCTGCCTCCCGAGTGCTGGGATTACAGGCGTGAGCCACCACGTCCGGCATTGTGGCATGCGGTGTTGATTGTTGGTGGGCATGTCTCCATGCCCAGCATTATATGTGGTTACCAGGGATCAAACTCAGGACCTTGTGCTTGCAAGGCAGGCGCCGGAACCACTGAGCTAACCCTCCAGCCCTGGGAAACAATTTTTAAACATTCTCTACTATATGATATGAAAAAGAAGAAAGAGGATGGGGCTGCAAAGGAGCATAGTGTTTGTAGAGGTAGGTTATATATTTAGGCAAAGATAAAAGGGAAAACTGAGTACAAATTCAGTGATGAGAAAGGGGATGAGAAGAGATTATATGACTAATACAAACATTAGAGGAAAAGTTAAAGGGAGACCAATGAAAAGGAAAAAGAATGTAAAAAAATAAAGGGTAACAAAAGAAAGATGCCAGGCAAAAATATAGGGGAAAAAATGGAATAAGAAGGGACAAGGGAGAATTCTCTTATCTATAAATAAAATCAGACAAAAACACAAGGAGAAACAACTCATAAAAGAAAAAAGGGGAAAATAATAAAATAAAAATAAAGAGGTCGGTGGACAGAGCCAAAGAACAATATAAAAGTTTTCTATTGTGTTGGTTACATGGTTCTTTTCCACAGCCTACAAGGAGTAGAGTTCAAACCAATACCTATCTCTGCTCACACCAGAAGTCTAAACTGGCAGTTTACCCTCAGAACTGTGCTGGTTGCAGACATTTGAATACATCAGAAACAGGATGCCCTCATCAACTCTTGAAACTTGACAGGATGGAGCAGGCCTTGAAGCTAAGGGGCTGCTCTGGACCCAGGTTCAAATTTGGAGCCCTTCACTACAATGGTACCACTGTCACCTCTTATTGTGAAATTATGGTGCTGAAAACTGGACCAAGGTCACTCACCAACTACTGACTATGGAAGGACATTCTGGAAGCATTGTCACATATTTTGATTTTTGGTTCAATTGCTGCTGCTTCTCTGTCTCAATATAGTTAGTTCCCCGTGAGCAAAAATTTCTAGCTTTACTTTGTCTTCCTGATGGTAGTTGGCCAACTGCTCTTGGCTATAGTTTGCAAAGGATCTCTCTCTCTCTCTCTCTCTCTCTCTCTCTCTCTCTCTCTCTCTCTCTCTCCCT
>PVIC010003667.1:57096-67733 GCA_004025085.1 Thryonomys swinderianus | reverse complement strand
TTCTCCCATCCCCCTTCCTCTATCTCTTGGACCCCTTCTCTTTTGTATATGCATCATTTCTTTCAGTAGTGTTTGACAGAACTCACAAATTAAAGTAGACCTGCTTTACATGAAAGAGTTTTATATATTGATTCAATATATTTAATATATGGTAATTTGGATTATGTATTTCTCCATACATAAATTTTCTTAGATTGTGCCTTTAGAGGAATTACTGAATTTCATCTAATTTTTTTTTTTGAGACAGGGTCTCGCTTTGTAGTTCAGGCTGGCTCTGAGCTCACTATGTAGCCCAGACAAGCCTCGAACTCAGCAATCCTCCTGTCTCTGCCTCCCGAGTGCTAGGATTACAGGTGTGAGCCACCACACCCGGTGAATTTCATCTAATTTTTCAATATTTTAGCTGTAGTTGTTGATAATAATGATTTATTGTTATTTCAGCTTCCATGGCATTAGTGATAATGATCTTTCTTTAATACCTGATATTAATCATTTACATCTTTTCTGTTTTTACTAGGTTTCATGGTTAGATATTACTGAATATTATTGATATTTTTTTAAAATTAGCTTTTATATTGCTTGATTTTCTCCATTGTTTTCCAGTTTCATTGATTCCTGCCTTGACTGGTGTTTTGTTCTTTTCTTTGTAGTATATTTACCTTGGTAATTTTTTCTAGTTTCTTTTTTTTTAAATCCATACTTCATTTTAGTACATGTTTATAGTATTTAAAATGAAAGTTTAGGTTAATGATTTCCTACACATATTCTTCTACAAAATGTGAATTCCATCCGTAAATTGAATGGCAAATTTCCCTCTAGCTTTTTTCTGCATCCCACAAATTTTTATAACAGTGTTTTCATTTAGATGAATATATTTTTATTTTCTTTGAAGACTTCTTTGCATTACTCATTAGTTAATAGTGTCTGTTTTTAGTAGTGCCTTACTCTTTAAACATCGTGTGTTTTTTCCAACTATCTTTCCATTATCATTTTTATAATAATTTAATTGTGGTTCAAGAGCATGCTTTATGTGGTATCTATTTTTAAAGTTATAAATATGAGCATTTTATGGCCCAAAATTTGTTATACTGAAGAGAATATCTCAGGTGAGTTTCAGGAGCGTGTATGTTTCCCAGCTAGTGCATTAATTAATCTGTGGATGTCAATTATATCCAATTTATTGATGTCACTGTTCTTTTGAACTATACCATTACTGAATATCAGAATGTTGCATCTATGGATTTCTGAGAGAATATGTCAAAACCGGTAATAGTAATCTGTATATGTCTAGCTCTGTACATTTTTATTACATGTATTGTTTTGTTCTTTTGTAAGGCAATATAAATGAATGACTGCCATGTCTTCTTGAACACTGTAAGTCTCCATCATGTTGTAATATTGCACTCTAACCCTAGCCATGTTCTTTTACTTAAATGTTTTGTATAGCATCAATAAAATCACTCTAACCATCTGGTAGCATGTTATATATTGAAGCCTTGTCATTTATTTTATGAATAATGCCTTGGTGTCATGCTCAAAATTATTTTATTTATTTCTGGCCAAAATATGTTTTTATTTTTTATGAAGATGTAGCTTTACTGCTTACATTTTATGGATTAATGCTCACAAAATCTGTGATAATTAGGTCAACACTTATTTTTTCCCATATGTATTCTATTTTTCAAGCATCAATGGTAAAAACTTTCCACCTTGATATTATACAGCCATAAAAATTAGGATACAATATTATCATTTTGAAAAACACAGCTGGAAGTGGAGATCATTATGCTAGATGAAATAAACCAGGCATGGAAATGTAATTACTGTATGGAATGCAAAATAATTGATATCACAGAAATTAAGGATAGTTTGGTGGTTACCAGGGACTGGGGACAATATGGGTGTTAGGGGGATGGGAAAGTTTGATCAAAAAGCTACAAGAAGTGATTTTGAAACTATTCACCACAAATAAATGATAACTACTTGAGGAGATAAACAGAATTTGTCCGACTAAAAGATTGTAAAACATAAACATGTATCAAATATTACATGGTAGCCTATTCAATGGGCAATTTTTTCCATTTTAAAATTAATTGAAATAAAAATGAAAAATTTTTCTACAGTGGATTTCATTGTCAAAAATCACCTGTGTATATTTACTTAAATCATCTTCTAAATCTCCGTTTTTCCAATGATGTCTCTACCTATTTCTCAATAACTTCTTTATATTTATGATTATGATAGCAATTTAATAACTTTTGAACTTAGACTGATTCAATTTAGCAGTTTTCATTTTCAATATTGTTTGAGGTAACTCAACTTCATTATATTTCCATCTAGATCTAAAATAATCTTTGTGCTCGCTTCGGCAGCACATATACTAAAATAATCTTCTCTAAATCTATCAATAATATTACTGGTATTTTGATGATAATTAAAACTTTAGATCAATTTTGGGAGAATCAATATCTTTACTACTTTTTGTCTTTTGATCTATGAGCATGGATCTCTTTTCTCTAATTATTTAGACACCAATGATTCTTTTTTTCCCACCAGTATTGAAGATGGTTTTCTCCAGAGAAAACCTCTTCTGCATTTACAGTCACCAGGAGCTTCCGTGAAATGGGCACCATGCCAGCCAATAAATTGTCAGTTTACTCAGGCACCACCAGGTCCAACTCTCTTTCTCTTATTCCCTTATTATGTAATGAGGAGCTTTTCTGTTGCCCAACGACGTCTGTCTGATTACATTTCAACTCAAGTATTACTTTTTTTTTTCTTTTTCATTTTTTTCACCTCTTGGAAGATTTTTCTTCCTCTGAGCCTATGAAATGAGAAAAAAAACACACACACACACATTATACACTTAAGTCCTTTACTGTGAGAACTCGCCAGAGGCAGTTCATTGAACAGTTGGAACTGAATGAACAACAGATAGAAACAATAAATTTGCTCTGCCCACATTGGGTAAGGGCTGCTCCTGTGCAGCACTGTCCTGCCTTCCCTACAGCTCTCTGGCCCTGAGCTTCCCCAGGACCAGCATGGGAGTAGGAACCCACAGAGACTCCATTTTCTTGTCTTCCACATTGACTCTTGGGCCCTGAACTCTTATGGCACTGGCACGTAGAGAGGAGACCCCCCCCCCCACTGAGACTTCATTTGCTTTTCTGTACACATTGGATAAATGAGACAGCACTGCTAGGACTCAGTGCATGAGTGCTGTGTCTGCCATAAAAAAAAAAAAAAAAAAAAAAAAAAAAAACCACCCACTGGAAGAGTGAAGAAATCCTGTTTACTACAGCCATTGGTGAGTTTGTGGGGTCAGTCCCACTTAGAGGACTCTGAACTCTTGCAGAGTTCAAGCCTGCATGAGTTCACTGAGCTCAACTCATGCATTATAGCCACAACCTAGAAAGGGGATGACAGCTATCTCCCTGTGAGAAGTCAACTCTGATCTGCATGCTACTACCCATGCTATCTCCAGGACAGAGCAGTTCAAGATGTGAAAGGACCTTTTGGTAGTGTTTTGCTTTTGTTATTGCTGTTGTAATTGCTGTTGTTCTTTTTCTTCCTTTTCTCATACCTCACTTTAATTCTTCATTTCTCTACTCTCTTCTTGCTGAGTCTGTCCAATTTCAGGGTTTTTCTTTTCTCAACTGCTTTAGTTTTTATAGGAATGGGAAAATAGTCTCCTTTTAGTTTGTTACCGCTGGCTACACTACTATGAGAACTTATGCTCCAATCTTAAAAAACACAGAAGAAATGGATAGATTCCTAGACATACATGAACTTCCAAAGTTGAACAAAGAAGATATAAAAATGTTAAATACTGATATCAATATGTAGAACTGAAAATGTAGTTAAAAATCTAATGGTAAAAGCTTGAGTCCTGGTCACTTTACTGTTGAATTCTACAAGACTTTCAGAGAAGAAGAAACACCACTACTTCTCAAACTCTTTAATGAATTTGAAAGGGAAGCAATACTCTCAAATTCATTCCTGGAAGCAACCATTACGTTGATTCCAAAACTGGTTTTAAGACCCAATCAAAGAAAAAGAATTATAGGCCAGTCTCCCTAATGAACACTGTTGGAAAAATCTTCAGTAAGATACTGGCAAACAGAAAACAGGATCATCAAGAAGATCATACACTCTGACCAAGTTGGATTCATCCCAGAGTTTTAAGATTGGTTCAACATATGTAAAAACAATAAACATAATACATTACATGAACAGAGTCAAGGATAAAAACTAAATGGTCATCTCAGAACATGCAGAAAAAGTACTTGACAAAATCTGACAATCATTCATGATTATAACCCTACATAAAATTGAAATAGATGGCCATTATTTCAAACTGATAAAAGATATTTATGAAAAACTAACAGCCAGCATCATACCTAATAGCAAATCCTGAAATCTTTCATACTAAGATCAGGAACAAGCCAAGGATGTACACTATCACCACTCCCATTCAATATAGTGCTGGAAACATTAGCCATAGCAATCAGAGAAGAGAAAGAAATAAAATGATTAAAGATAGGTAAGGAAGAAGTTAAACTGAACTTACTTGCTAATGACATGATACTTTATATAGAAGATCCTAAAAACACAGCCAAAGACTGCTAGACCTATTCATAGCTAGATACAAGGTCAACACTCAAATATCAATAAACTTTGTACATACAAACAATGGACTCAATGAAAGAGAAATAAGGGAATCAATTCCTTTCATAGTAGCATCAAAAACATGAAACACCTAGGAATCAATCTAACAATGCAATTGAAATATCTGTACGTTGAAAGCTATAGGATTCTTAAAAGGGAGATCAAAGAGGATGACAGAAAATGGAAAAAAATATCCCTCTTTCTTGGGTAGGAAGAACCAATATCATCAAAATAGCCATACTGCCAAAATTGCTACATTGATTCAATGCAATCCTGATTCAAATCCCAACAGTACATTTCACAGAGCTACAGAAAATAATCCAAAAATTCGTCTGGAACCACAAGAGTCCAAGAATAACAAAAGCAATCCTGGGAAACAAGATCATGGCAGGGGGTGTAACACTCCATAATTTGAAACTATACCACAGAGACACTGTGATAAAAACAGCATGATACCGGCAAAGAAACAGATGTGAGGATCAGTGGAACAGACTAGAAGATCCAGAAAGAACCTCAGATATACATAGCAAACTCATCTTTGACAAAGGAGCCAAACACTTTCAATGAAAGACATATACCTTCTTTAACAGATGGTGTTGGAAAAACTGGGTCTCACCTTGACAAAGATTAGAGGTAGATCTATCTCTTTCTCCATGCACCAAACTAAAAACAAAGTAGCTTAGAGGCCTACAATATTAAAGCAGAAACACTAAACCTGTTGGAAAATAAGTTAGCTAGAACTCTTGGAGACATTAGTGCAAGTAAAGATTTTATGAACAAAACCTCAAAGCTTATGTATATAGGGGCAGGGAGTTGTAGGTGGGGGGATGGAAAATGAAAATTAAATTGTGTCGTATGATGGTACAAATTCTCAATATTGTGTGTGATTCCAATGTGTATATACAATGTACCAATAAAGATTTAAATTAAAAAAAATTACCTCAGCAACACGGGAACTAGCAGAAAGTATCAACAACTGGGATCTCATTTTACTAAATAGCTTCTGCAGAGAAATAGAAACCACTAACAGAGTGAAAAGACAATCTGCAATATGGGAAAGCATTTTTACCAGCTGTTTCTCACAGCTGGGTAGGAAGAACCAATATCACAAAAGAGAGAGGACTACTCTCTAGAGTACATAAAGAACTTTAAAAAAAATCAGCCCCCTGTCAAATTTAAAGATCCAATTCAGAAATGTGCATCTGGTATGAACAGACATTTTTTTCAGATGAAGAAGTAAAGGCAATTTAAAAACATATGAAGAAATGTTCAACATCTTTGGTCATTCAACAGTTGCACATGAAAACATCACTGAGATTCCAGAAGGCTGAAGAAAGGTGAAAAGTGAAAGTCAAGATAGATCATGTACAGATACAAATTCTCAATGTTGAATGTGATCATTAAGTATGTATAAAATGTACCAATAAAATCAATTTCCAAAAATTCAAAGAATTAAAAAAGAAATAAATCACCATGTGCAATCAATATTGATTTTTGTAATTGCTTTACTAAATTATGAGAAGTGACAGGAATCCACAGAGAGAGCAATGCACAACTGTGTACCTAGTCTGTTCACCCACGTCAAAGTCTTCAGTCTTTTTCATTTGTAAAATAAGGTATATGCAGCTAATACTTCTGTTCTTAATATTACCTGTTGGATTCCTTTAAACTGAAGTTTAATAATGCCTTGAGTATAAATATAAAATGCAAAAAAATATGCAACATATGGAGTAAACTTAGTCATTGTGTTGTGAGTTAATATTGTATAGCCCATGCTGCTGGGTTTCTTTATGAACACTCACGTTTCAGAGCCAATATTGCACATTTTTATTTTATTTTATTTGTTGGACCTGGAGTTGTATATTTCATTTTATTTGTTCAATTCTTCAGGTACAGTTTCAGTTTGTTCCTTGAATATTGTAAATATAAAATATCATTTTACAAAAGTATGCATTCTTCACTAATTCACCCTCTCCAAAACATTGCAAAATACCTTCTCTTTCTGTTCTTACTCATTTTCTTTCTCTATGTCTTATTGTGGATCAATCATACAATGGTTAGGGAATATTATTTTTGATGATGTTTCTGGAAAGAAAACAATAATCACATAATCTGAGAAATGTTCCCCATTTTTGATAAACCATTGAAATTATTTCATGTCACACTATTAGTCAATTCCTATTATTACTAATTCTACAGTAAACTTGGAGTTTACAAGAAAATATTACATAAATAATTCCAAAGAATTCTATTGATAGAAAAATACTGCTATTTCCTTCCTGGCACTAGTTAGTGACTTCCCTTGAGAAGTGAAAACTTTTAAAATAATACTATATTAACTAAACATTTTATTATTTTATAAAATAAATTTAGTTCATTTTAAGAAACTGTTCGTATTTTAAAACAATTCTTTTGTTAAGAAATTAAAATTGGCATGGGCAAATCCACAGACTGAGTAGGGAATAGGTCAAATAACACAGCTCTGTACAAACAGTTTCAGGATTAAAATTTATTGGTTGTGTTTACATAGTTTCAATCAATTACAAACTAAAACATTAAAAGTAAGAACTTCAATTGTTTAAGTTATTATGTGTATAATTATTGAGATAATTTGTCTTTTCCCATCAAAAGTGTCAAGACTCCTTTGGTTGGTAGTTTAGGTTAAAAGTAAGTAAAGCTTAATTAACAAAGCTGAAAGGAAGTGAGTCTGAGCTAGCACAGAGATGTGCTCATCCTGGCGAGTTTATTAGCCTGCCTGGCCTTGTGTCTTTGCCTCATTATGAGTTTTGCCCATATTCATTCACACCGGTTATCATTTTATGTGTATGAAGGGAACTTTATCCGGTATTATGTTCTGGCTTTGAACACTTATTTTTCTGTGATTAAAAAAAAAATGGACCTGGAGTTGTTTCTTTTCTTTGTAATTTGAAAATTCTTGGTGAATCCATGCTGAGATGCACATCTATCCTTTGGGCTAACCCCTGCATTGGCTGCATGAGCTTAATCATGGTGGTTAGGGAACTGAAATCAGGAAGTTCCTATTTGGTCACCTGTAAAACCAGACATGGAGGAGTATTTTACTCCTTCAAAGCATACTGTGGGTGTAGAAAAAGCACATTTCCTGTGCAGATCACTCTGGCCTGAATGCTCACCCAAATTCATGTTTAATACAAGCCTCCGATTCACTGAGCAAAAGTATTTGGGGATGCTCTGCTGTTAAAAAATAAATCATATTAATTTATGTGTAACAAATATATGATGCATTTTCCAATGCCCAGCTACTATCTGAAAAATGAATGATTTCAACAACACAGATGTTGACCCAATGGTTATAGCTCCTTCCCTAGTGTTTGGAGATTAAATCATCTACCTCTGAGAGTGGAGCAAACAGTATTATTGCATTCCTCTGTACGCTAGAATATAAAGTGATGTGATTGAATGGGCCTGTGTATACTTCTAGCAGCTCTAAGAAGTATTCAGGATCTAGTACCCAGCTCAGGGCAAAAAGAATGAACTAAAAGAACATCTTTCCACTTTTCTCCCCAGAAGAGGCTGTTAGGCATACATTTCCAGCTGTTGTCTGATGGTCAGCCTTCTGAATATTGTACATCGGGCATCAAGGGGCTGATAACAGCAGATGGCTACAAAGTACAAAAGAAATATGAGTTCTTCTGATGCATTTATCTGCTCACTGCAAGCACAAGTGCAAGAAGCAGGCTCTCCTGGAAGTAGTGTGCACACCCATCAAGTGTTAGAAAATTTGTTATCTCCCACTTGAAATTCTGATACTGAAATCCTTTAGCTCTGCGAGTTGACAGAGCTCTGCATTCTTGAGCCTACCTAGATTACAGGAAACTGAGATATTTTTAAATTGATATGTTTCCAGAAACTGTCGCCCAAGATCAGATATGCAGTCTGAATAAGACTGGAGGCTTTGGCATAAATTTTCTTTCTGGCTCAGGGTAGAAAGAAGGAAGCACAAACTTCAGACATTCACGAAACCTTTCACCCAACATCTAGAAGAGTAGCTATTCTTCTAAGGCACACAAAAAAATCATTCTGCAGGTCAGATCATATACTAAATGATAAAGATGTCTTATCAATTTTAATAAAAGACTGAAATTATAATAAATATTTCTTTTGGTCACAATACAAGGAAACTAGAAATTAAACTGAACAATTAAAATAGAAAAAAAAGAGTCACATATGTATGAAGCCGCATAAAACACTTTGGAACAGCCAGAGGTCAAACAAGTAATAGAGAATTTTAGAATTATGTTGAGATGAATAAAAATAAAAGCACAATGTACTGAAGCTTATGGGAGTTAGCAAAAGCAGCAATATGAGAGGTGTTGAGGGTGGTAAAGAAAGATTCATGCACTGTGGTGTGCACCTGTAGCCCCAGCTGGCTGGGATGCTGAAGCCAGAGGATGCCCAAACCCAAGATTTCAAGATCAGCTTCGGTGATGGAATGAGACTGTACGTCGGAAGGAAATGAGAAAGAAATAAGTAAAAAAAAAAAATGATTTGCACTTCAGACTATTCAAATGAAAGAAACTATATGGTAATTAAGCTTGTGTGTTTGATTTATTTCACTGAACTTTGTTTTCATGGTGTAGCTATTTGCCTACAAATGTGTCAAATGTACCCTCCTTTACATTAGTATCCCGTTTCTTACAGATACCATGTTTTCTATATCCGTTCATCTGTGGATGGACATATGTCATGTATGTCTGTCAAATTTTTACAAAGAGCATAATCTTTAGGTATATCAAACCTAAAGTAATAGTAATGAAAGCGGAAAGAGGGTCTAAAGATGGATGGAGAGAGCTGAGGGCTGATGGGACAAAGATCCAGATATGTTTGGTACATGTACCTACCCCCAAAGATGAGTGTCAACATCATGAACTCCAAACACGTACTAATAACAACAAGCTGGAAATATGCCTTATGTTGTCAGTCTTGGAGAAAGATAGAAGGGAATAATGGACAGAAGAGGTTGGGAAGTGCAATGAGCGAGGGAAAGCAGGTCAGTAAAGGGAAAATCACAATCAGAGAAGAAGAATTAGCTTTGCTGTTTCCATAGCATCACAGCACTTTTGGATAAATCAGTACATTACATATTTCAAGATGAATAGGTAGGAAAAGTACACAATGCAAAACATATAAATACTATTAATGCATGAAGTGTAGAAATGCTTTTCTCCATAATCTTATTACAGATTGTATATTTGTATCGTTATCATACTGTTTCCCAGAAAAAATGTACCACTATTATGTGTCAATTAAAACATTTTAAAAAGTAGAAGAAGCATTTCAAATACAGAACTTCATACGTCAAGGAACTGTTAACAACATATTAAAAGCAAAATGAGCAGAAGGAAAGAAAAGTTCAAACAAGAAATGAGTCAAATAGAGAAGAGAAATGCTACAGGGAAGTCAAAATTTAAGTGATAGTTATTTGAGAACATAAAGAAAACAAAGAAATCCTTTGCTAGACTAAAAAAGGAGAGAGAGAAGTATAATAAAATCAGAAATAAAAAAGGAGCTACTAAAACCCACAACTCACGAAAAATATCATAGGCAGCTGTTTTCAACAATTATATCCTAAGAAATTGGATTAAATAGAGTAAATGGATACATTTCAGGAAACATGCAACTTACCAAATGTGAATAAAGAAGGAATAACCTGAACAAACATTATAACTAAATAGGTTGCAAAAGTAACAGAACATACGCTGACCAAATAAAAGCCAAAGACCAGATGGCTATAGGTCTGAAATATACTAAATATTCAAAGAGCTAACACAAATCCACCTTAAGCCCGTCTAAAATACACAAGTAAAGGGAATGTTAACAAGGTCATTTTATGTGGCCAGCACCACCCTGATACCAAAACCAAACAAAGGCATCAAAGAAAGAAATCTATAGGCTAATATCTTTTTTTTGGCGGGGGGGGGGGGACAGGG
>PVIC010003667.1:41291-56996 GCA_004025085.1 Thryonomys swinderianus | reverse complement strand
GTGCTGGGATTACAGGCGTGAGCCACCACACCTGGCGCTGTGGTATGTGGTATTGATTGTTGGTGGGCGTGAGTCTCCATGCCCAGCATTGTATGTGGTTTCCGGGGATTGAACTCAGGTCCTTGCTCTTGCGAGGCAGGCGCCGGAACCACTGAGCTAACCCTCCGGCCCTATAGGCTAATATCTTTGATGAACACAGATGCAAATGGTGCCAGAAAAGTAATTGCAAACTGAATTGAACAAGCCATAAAAATCACCATGACCAAATGGTATACATCCGTAGGATCTGAGAAATTCCCAATATTGAGTTTGATCATGATGTGTATATACAATGTACCAGTAAAGATAAAAATAAATAAGAAAAAGGATATGCATATCGATGAATGTGACACACTATATTGATAGAGTGAAACATAAAACTAACACTCATCTCATTAAATGCAGGAAAAGCATTTGAGACAGTTCACCACCATTTCACCTTAATGCTCTCAACAAGTTAGACGCAACAGAGAACTTTCTCAGCATACAGAGGGGCATTTAAGAAAAGCCTGTAGCTAGTGCTGTAATCAGCAAGGAAAATCTCTAAGCTACAATGCAAGGAAAGAGTGCCCCTCACATCATTTCAATCCAACGGAGTATTTTAAGTTGTAAGAGTAATTTAACAAGTAAAAGAAATAAACGTCTAAAAATTGGAAAGAAATTAGTAAACATTTTCATTTGCAGATGATACATTAGGACATGACAGAAATCCTACAGACTCTGGTATAAAACTCTTAAAACTAAATGGTGGACTCAGTAAGGTTTCAGGGCATGAAATTAGCATACACTCATCATTTCCATTTATGATAATGTTGGAAAGAATAAAATAATTAGGAATGAATTTAGCCAAGGAAGTGAAAGATCTGTACACAGTGGAAAGACGGACAGGTGGAAATATGCATGAGGCACATGGATCGGCAAAGCTGATGTTTTGACAGGTCACAGTACCTCGAGCGAAGATCAGATTCAGTGTTATCCTTACCAAAATTCCTGCCAAGTTTTCACAAAAGCAGTTAAACACTGTCCTCTTATGTAGAGAACTATAAAGGGTACTGAAACCCAAAACAATACTCAAGATGCAACACAAAGTTGACAATTTCTCACTTCCTGCTTTCAAATGATGTATGAAACTGTATTAATAAAGACAGGATGTTATTGATATAAGGATAGAAAGAATAGACTGACATTGTGAGGAAAAAAGTAGATTAAATAAACCCAAGAATACATAGTTAATTAATGTACAACAAGGCCACTGAGAAGATGCAATGGGAAGTGGAGAATCCTTACGGAATGGTGTTGGGTGAACTAAGTTGCCTGGGGTATGCTCGTGATCCTCCTGTCTCAGCCTCCAATAGTGCTGGAATTAGAAGCATGTGCCATCCCACTCAACTCATTTCAAATGTTATTGCCACACATCACAAAAGAAGTAACTAAGCAAGATGGTCCCTATGGTAATTTGCTTACTGGTGGTAATAATTTTACTATATATACATGCAGCAAAATATCATTCTGTAAATTTAAATATATACTCAAAATAAATTATACAAACATGTGTTCAGGTATATGATGCATTTATCCTATTTGCTGTTAAAATTTATATATGTAGAGTAAAACAAAAGGAAAAGTCTAAATTTTTCTAGATCATCTCATTTTTGATGAACAAAATAAATGATGACTATAAAAGATCTGTCCAAATTGCTCACCATGATCATTATCACTGAGAAAAGGAAGAGATGGTAGTAGTGTTTTTGTGTTCATTAACAACACCATTCCTTTCTGTTAGCCGAAAAGCTACAAGGAACCCAAGATGATCATGCACTCTGATAAGGAAGACAAAATAATTCTAAATTGTAAAAGTTTGAGCATGACTATTAGAATGGACCATGTAGCAGTGAGACAATTGTGTGATCATTGCATGATATCAATGGCCACTCAAAACATGTACTACCTGGGAAGCTCACTGAGGCCTTGGGGAAAAGCGGAGGTTTCAGTGGAATGTCAACTTGTTTCGTTTTGGCATCTGCCTGGGTGGTTGGTAAAGCTGACCTCCAGGTGTATCTGGTGAGTAACTGAGCATGACCTTGGGCACAGTCTGAACTCTGGCTGTTTTCCTCTGTCACTGTTAACTTGTTCTGCTTGCAGCCACCATGAACTAAGCATGTTTTCTCCTCTGTGCACTTCCGCTGACTTTCTTGCCTTGGAGCCAACTGACCTTGGAGGGAACACCTCTGCAATTGTGAGTAAATCAAAGTTCTTTTTTCTGATGTAGGTGCTGAGTATTGAGTCTCAGCAAAACAAAGGCAGTCAAAGGCTGCGAGCCATGGAAAATGAAGTCAAGGGTTCACAGAAGAGAGGAACCTAGGTACTCAAGTGTGCATGCCTATGTTGTGTTTGTATATGGTGTTTTTCCATTCCAGGTCCAACTCACAATCATGGATGTCTCACCTCATGTTCCTTTTCCTCTCATTTTAGATGGGATATATTTTTTCCTATCTCACAAAAAGTGAAGATACAGATTCTCTAGGCTCCTTTTCTGGTCTTTTATAAGAAGTTAGAAAATAAAATGCTATTCAGAAGTCTGAAATTTTTAGAATTGATTCTTTAATCTTACTGAGTGTAATGGTTAATTTCATGTTTCTATTTGACCAGATCGTTTACCCAGCTATTTTGTTAAATGCCCGCCAAGGTGTTACAGTGAAGTTATATTTTAGATGATATTAACATTTAAGTCAGTGAGCTAACAATGGATTTTCTACAAAGAGTGCTAGCATGTATGGTGTATGTAGGTTAGCTTCCAAATACCCCTCCTTCATTTCCAAAGTAATAACCATGATATGCAAAGATGAAAAGAATCATGTTGATCAGAACACATGAAGAGGTTAGGAAAAAGGCAGAATGTCAAATCTCAGCTCTTCCACTTACCAAATAAGAACGTACCTCTCGGACTGTAGCCAATGACTTTGTGTGAATAGAGTTTTTCCATACTTGTGAGGTCCATTGGAATTGGAGTACCATCGGGGGGTGCATTGGCCTAATACTTTGCTGTTCTCTTCCTTTGAGGCTGCTCTACTCTTGAGAAAGTGAGAAAAGTCAGTTATTTCTCAAGAACTCATCTAGCTTCAAAATGCAATGATTTCTTATCTTTGTTTCTATTATATATTATATTTTCTTTTGCTGTGGAAAGATGGTATTGATAATAGAAAGCATCTGTTTTAGCAACTACATCTGTTTCCACTTTCTACTGAGTGTCTCATCTATTTTTTAGCTGGCAAGAATTATGTTCATGTAGTCATCTTAAATTTTGTTCAGAGTGTTTACTTGAAAGCATCGTGTTTTGTGCTTTCTTCATTCTCTCTGTGTGCCATTAGAATCTGACAAAACTAGGCTCTAATATGTCACCACTTAAGGTTCACTCATTTGATCCTTTGTGTGTTTTTTGCATGTAATTTTTCTCATGTCTAATAGGAGTTCATAAGAAATGTTGCACTTACTCGTACTTTTACTGTTTTGTGCGTGTGTTGATATTATATACAAGTATATAATTATATCTGGCTGTTTGTATGATTTATACCCAGATGCCCCCCCCAAAGCCACATGTGCTCATAGATGGAATTTTTTTTGGAGGTGGCTGGATCATGGGTGAGTGATATGAGATTACTCCACTAATTGCCTCAGCATGGATGTTGGTGATGAATTTGCTGAAGTCAGAAGCCTCACCCTAGGTGTGCGTGGCACGGACTAATAGGAAGTGTTTTTTCTCCTTTATTTCTTCTGTAATAAATTCATTATTGAAGAAGATATTGTTTGCTTTCATATTTTTTTCATAATTTGGTTTATTTCCATTGAATTCTAGTTTCATTGCACATAATAGATTCTGCTCCTTAAACATGCTTTACAGGCTAGTATGTAGTCTACTTTGGAGAACGCCCCATGTGCTGATGAGGAGAAAATGTAGTCTGTTGCTGGTCAATATAATATTCAGTAGATATCTACTAAATCTATTTGTTTGAAGCCACTAAGGTCTCACTTCATTATTTTGTGTTTTTTTTGCACTTTTCTCTATTCCAGTAGTGCTTGTTTTATAAAGTTAGATATGTCAGTGTCCACTGCACGACATTTAAAATTGTTATTTGTTCTTGAATTGTTTCCTTAACCAATATGTTGTTATCTTCTTTAGATCTTTTGATCCATTTTGGCTTGATGTCCACTATATCTTAAGATAATTGCTTCTGCTTATTTTCAGATTCCCATTGGATGTAATGTTGTTTTCTAGCACATATTTTTAACATTTCTGTCTTTTTAGATTGAGTGTATTTCATTTACACAACATATGACTGGGCTCTTTTCTTTTTAATTTTTTATTGTGATATAGGTACATTTTATATATACATCATGATCACACTCAATATTGAGAATTTGAGCCAGTGTATTACATGACCTAATTCTCATTTTTTCCCCATTCTCCTACTCGCCCTAAAACATCCCACCTCTCTCTATATGAGTTTTTTCTCCTTTTCTTCAACCATCATTTTTTTTCTTGATCCATTCTTCAAATTCATAGGAATTTGATCACACTCAATATGAATTCCTGCCGGGCATTCAATATGAAACATGGATCACTACCATCCCTCTGGTGAGATAATATGACAGCTAAGGTCAGAGTGACTTTTACTCAAATTCAGTTCCCCAAATTAGAACTGTAACTAAAAAGACAAGGTTAATTGTTAACCTCAATCTATATCTGACCCATCTTGTTCTTAAGAATGCTTTGTCTCTTCTTTTACAATTCTTGACTGTATTAGAAATTTATCTCTAGAGACCACACATAACCCCTTCACCCCAGCTTGATGAACGATTGTGTCACCAGTAACTATCAGCGATTCTGACTGCTCAGGGACTTTACTCTTGCTCAGTTCGGATCATTCCAACTGTTCATTTCACTTTGATTCTGTCTCTAAGTGCTTATTTTTACCTTGCATAGAAGCACCAAGCTGAAGAATTGAATCCCCTGAAGAAATTCAAGATATTATTGATGCTGACTATAGAGGGTGTTTTGTTTTGTTTGCTTCTGTCCTAAGGTCCAAACACCTCTATTATTTGGGGAGGGAAGGAATTATTATAATTGACTTAGCACCCAGTTTTCTGAAAATTGACTTGTTACCAATGTATCCTGGTTTTTGCATACAGAGAAAACCTATTAATAGCAATAAATATAAGATTTTGTCAATATCAAATAAATCAGCAACAGTATTACTATGCAGAACAACTGGGAATTAACACACCTTAAAAGAATTAATGTACCACCTTTAAATTTAGAAAATAATTCTATAATTATAGTATAGACACTGAGACAGATATATATATATATATATATAGACATACAAGTGATGATCTATGAAATGTGATGATTCTGTCTCCACTAAAGATACAAAACAATTCGACTGTATTAACATAGAGTTAACTACTTATCTAAAGATTAATAAAGATTAATGGCTATACTATTGAATATATATGACTTTTTTTTTTTTTTTGAGACAGGGTCTCACTTTGTAGTTCATGCTGGCTCTGAGCTCACTATGTAGCCCAGGCAAGCCTCGAACTCAGCAATCCTCCTGTCTCTGCCTCCCGAGTGCTGGGATGACAGGCATGAGCCACCACGCCCGACACTGTATATATGACATTTTGACATGAGAATGAAATAGTAAAAATAAAAAGTTAACCAACAGGAAATGAGGAGAGAAAATGAGAGAATTGATCCTATTAAAGAATAAACAGATTTATGGCATTCAATAAAGGCAACTGAAAAATGAGAAATTAAAAGTAAAATGGGAGGGCCGGAGGGTTAGCTCAGTGGTTCCAGCGCTTGCCTCGCAAGTGCAAGGTCCTGAGTTCGATCGCCGGTAACCACATATAATGGTGGGCGTGGAGACACGCCCACCAACAATCAACACCGCATACCACAATGCCTGATGTGGTGGCTCACGCCTGTCGTCCCAGCACTCGAGAGGCAGAGACAGGAGGATTGCTGAGTTCGCGGCAGCTTGCCTGGGCACCATAGTGAGCTCAGGGCCAGCCTGAACTACAAAGCGAGACCCTATCTCAAAAAGCAAAAAAAAAAAAAAAGTAAAATGGGAATAATACAGAGAATAAAATGGAAAAAATAAAATAGACAGTAAAAGAAACAAGAAAGAAAAATATGAGTCCAAAAATAAACAAAAAAGTTATTCTCTGTACTTTCGAATGAACAATTCTATTCCAAAATATTGGAGTTCACCATGTTGCAGTTTTCTCCACCTGGCCTTATGACCTATAGGTTTGTGAAGTGTGTCCCATTTTCCAGAGCCCCATCTGTTTAGCCCGGGCTGTGGAAATGTCCATGCCTCGATGGATCTCTGCCCACAGTGGTAGACAGGGAAGACAATCAGACCTCAGATCTCCACTGGGTGGAACAGCATGGCAATTTCAGATGCAGCCATTTCTTGAGTGCATCTCATGTTAAGCCTAGATTTTCACCCCAGCTGGTGGAATCCAAATCCTTCCTGGACTGAGTTTCAACTTTTCAGAATAATGCTTTCTACTCAGCTCGCTGTTCACAGCCCTGTCTGATGGCTGTCTCTTAGTCACTATGGAAGAGAAACACTGAGTGTCCTGAAGTGAAGTTTTTTTCTAGTTGTTATGAGCTCCAGATTTAAATAATAAAATGAAATGACCTTTGATTCAGTACTCTCTGGTGATATGCTTGGATTCATCTTTGGCTATTGCCTGCCTTGTGAAATGAATCACATCGGAACAAAATCTTGTATGATTTTTGCAGCTCACAACAACTGTGTTCTCTGTTGTCATTTCTCCTTTATCCCCTCCTCTTGAACATTTCCCTTGTTTTCAGGGAGCCAGGCACCATCATAAGCCATGAGACATAAGTCAAGGTCAGAATCCAGGCTGTGTTCTTTTGTCTGTCTTGTGAATGAGCTTCCCCACCTTTGTAGCTTCTAATTTTTCCCAGTGATCTAATTCCATTTTTTTTTTCTCCTGTAAATTGTAATTTTCCAGTGTCTGGATTCTAGATCTCTGAGAGGCTGACTTTTGGTACAAATTACCTCTCTACATTTTCCATCTCCTACTTTAGCTACTTTAAGTGCAAATTTCTGTGTTAGAAATTTCCAACTCTAACTTCCACCATTTTGTAAGGGTCAAAAGTAGATGGAAGTCTTCAAACTCCATAACTTAATGTATGTTTTTAGATGTGAAGGGATCATGTCTCTTAGATTTTTGATAAAGAATGTCTGCTTTATTATGACCATATATAGAATATAGTAGGAATGTTTGTTTTTAATAGTACCAAGTGATCATTTCTGTTAGGGTAACAGAAATCTGTTGATGTAACCTGCACATCTCTATCCCACACAAAAGCAAACTCTTTCCTTGTATATTTAGATTTTTGGTGATATATGAGATATACACCTTAGAACATGATAAATGGACACTAGAAACTTGATACCTTCAGTAAATCTAATCTGAAAGAAAACTGGATATTGATACTTTAGCTGTGGTGAATGGATATAAGATGCTATTTCCTATTAGCATGCTATAATTCAGAAGCTTGACCTTGATCCTTCGTTCTAACAAGAACCTTAGATAATCATTTTCCTTTTTAAAAATTGGGCCTAGCAGGCAAAACCTTTATGACTGATTAAATAAAATGAATTTGAAGATACACCAAAATGCCAATCAACAAAACCTTCCCCAAATAACAATAAACAATGAGGTGAAAAATAATTGTAGTGGCAAAGATTTACACCAAGGTTGTGTGTTTTAAAAATGTATAAATCTCTATTCTATGGTATGAGGCTACTGTGTTCTCTCTGTATGCCAAACCATAGCATATATTTCATTGTAACTAGAATAAAATTGGTCTTTTCTGTGTGAAATGGGTTTCTACCTCTATGTTACTTAAATTTAGTTACAAAAGTTAAACGTGGCTCCCTGCCAAGTTGTGTTGTGTTTGGGGTTTTTGTAAGCAGCTGTGCATATTTGTGCTATTTGAAAGTCAAGATTCATATATGTAATTTTTCAACTGAGAGAAAAAGTTAAAAATATCTTTAATGAATCACATGGAAAGAATATATATACCAATGAAAGAAATATAACACCAAAAAACGTTTCTTTTCTCTTCCTTTGGCAGCCTACATATTTACAAGATTTATAATGGAATAAATACAGTCATTTCTTGGAATAAAGAAAGACTTATTTCACAAACTTAGTCCACAAACTGGGGAATTAATTTTTAATTCAATAATTCACAAAATCAAGTTGAATTTTGAAGTCTTCTATATTGACAAGAAACAGATTTGTCTGTTTTTCTTTCTTTGTTTTTTAAAAAGTCTTCCGTCAGCCTTCCTCCTGGAACACGTGCAGGTCTGTCTAAGTCCAATCACTTTAGTCCATATCAAGAGCCCGAATGCAGCTCTTTTTTCCCACAATGAAGAACATTAAAATGGCAGAATTCCTGGCTCAGAAGAATTTCTTCAGGAGCACCCATATTTTGCATGATTATCATCAGGATATTTTAAAAATATGCCTTTTCCTGGAACTGTAAATTAATACATTTAATAAAACACTGTGTATTTTCATGGGCAGTATTATTAAATAGCATTTTATTTTGAGACAGGGTCTCGTTTTGTAGTTCATGCTGGCCCTGAGCTCACTATGTAGCCCAGGCAAGCCTCGAACTCAGCAATCCTCCTGTCTCTGCCTCCTGAGTACTGGGATTACAGGCGTGAGCCACCACGCCCGGCTCAATAGCATTTTTGAAAGCTGCAATGGCAGAAGACAGCTTGATTAGGCCTCTTTTCCACTTTTCCTTTCCAGCCTTCACATCTTTCCCTTTTCTCCATCCCTCGCCCACTTGCAATCTGTGTAACAGCACCTCTCCTAAGCAGTCTACAGTCTTCCTCCCTCTTCTTTCATACTTGGAGCTTATACTCAAACATAAGATATCTCTTAGGAGCCACACCAAATTTTGCATACAATCAGTTCTTTATTACTTGATAAAAGACTAAGAGAGTTTGAGTTAGTCGTACGTAGATATTTAGCTCAATAGGTCCTGACCAATAAAGCTGTTCATATCTGAAGTCTGACTGTATTAATTCAAGGCTCTCAGCATCCTATACTTGAGACACAGTGGTAGCTTTAAGAATTTCTCACTTTTGTCCTTCTAAAACTATTTTTTGCTAGTCACACAAAGCAAGTGTTTCCCCCTTCATTTGGTATCTACCCCAGCACTCTGGCAGAAGGCTGCAGATTGTTCTCACTGAACATTAGCTTCGTGTGGGAACCACAAACACTCTCAGCTTCAGCCTCCCAGATAAAAGATGAAGTGACAGCGAATGGAAGTTGGTATCCTCTTGTCGCATTAACTCTTTAATGAATTTAGTTCTTTTGATTTATTATAAAGAAAATAAGCTTTCCTTTCTCATACCTTGCAAAAGTTAAGATCTGATTTTCTTCTGCCTTCCACATATACCAGTGAGCAAAACCAGTTAAGTTTTCTCGGCCTCCATCTCTGTACCTAAATAAACAGAACTCTGTTCAATCTATCCATGGAGGAATTCCCCAGAGAAAAAGCAATCTGCACTATTGTAGCTATTAGCAAAATAGGAATAGGTAATATTTATTGTATGGTTATGTCTCACCGGGAATTATATTCAATGCAGCATATGAATATTTTCTCATGAAGGCTGTATAACATACTGTTAAATGCAAGTGAAACTTTCATGGTCTAACTTTTCTGATGAATTAAAAAAAAAGAGCCTTGATTTAAACAATAAAGAAGTTGTCTAATGTATAGAAATATCATTTAATTATACAAAGTCTCCACCTGCATAAAGAACAAAAATCTGACACAACATGGGCACAATAGTGAGCTCAGGGCCAGCCTGAACTACAAAGCGAGACCCTGTCTCAAAAGCAAAAAAAAAAAAAAAAAAAAAAAAGCATCAAAGAATGAGTAAACAGACACGAACCAAATCCATTACCATTTTCAGTGGCAGTAGCTGAACATCAGTTTGCTCTGAAAAGAATTCAAAACATACAACTTACTTATACCCTTAAATTTCACCTGTAATTTCTGCATTTATTTCCTAATACCAGGGTGGCCCTCAGCTTTCTCTTGGCACACAAATGGAATTTGCTTAACTTATCTTTGTGTGTGATATGCAGCTTCCAAAGCATATCTGGTCAAGTATCAAATTCAGAAATTATATTCCCATTACAACATTTCTTCCCAAATATATTTGTTGAAGTAAATTTGACTGTGCCTTTTATGGGTATCACAAATTTTTTACAATTGTCTAAGAATGTTGGTAAATATTTTTTGAGCCTGGACTAAAGTTCAATACCATTGGGTTTCAGTTCTAGTGATACTGTTTTGGACAAGTCACTTTGCCTCTCTTGGACTGTATATTATTTCTATCAAATTAGGATATTACATTGGATAACATTCATAGTTCCCTCAGTCTAAGATTCTAGGATTTTAAACCTCACATTTTTATTTGAGTTTTGTATATCCTGTCTCTCAAACAGGCAAAAAATGTTTCATCAGCACTACCTGGTATGTACGTGTCATACAAGTTGACTCAAGAAAAAAAAATAGTCGTGATCTGTACTTGTATTTTCATTATTCTCTGTCATGGGCATAACTGGCATTTATATTTTATATGAAGTATTTGCTACTTTCACAATGATCACATTTTCCCTCAATTTTTCTGAGTCTATACTAGCAAGTCTAGCTAATAACCTCTATAAACTGTCCCCTGTGGCAATTTATTCATTCATTAATCCACCAATCCATTAATTGTTTAATGAGCATCTAGAGCTATCAGCCTCTGATTAAACCATGAAGGCCAAAGACTGAGCAAACATATGTTGAATGTCATTGCGGAGCTCGTAGGCTAACACAGGATATGGAAAATAAATGAAAAATACATATTAAAATCCTTGATAAGTTGCAGTGAGAAAGAAGTTATTGTGATTATAGAGTAACAGTGCTGGACAGAAGGTGAGAAAGAGAGTTAAGTAAAAGTCTCTCTAAAGTTGTATGTGGGCTGTACCCTGAAAAAGAAGCCATGTAGCACAACGGGAAGGCTATTAGATTCACGGGAAAAGTAGGTGGAGACTTTATGAAGCAGGAGAGAACTTGCAGTGCAGAAATAGGTTTAGAGAGCGGCATGAGATGAGCTTTAGAAATGGGCAGCACTTCCTGTTGACTAAGAGCTCACCTGGGCCAGAAGACCTTCTAAGTGCTTCTTACAGATGATCTTCATGGATACTTGGAGGAAGCTGATGAATTCAATAATATTAGGATAATGTTCACTTTGTAGTTGAGGAAAGAAAGACACAGAAAGTGTGAGTAACACGTTTAAGTTTACATGTTTGGATAGAAAATGACCCTGACACTTTAATCTACGTAGTTTGATTACAGAACACATGCTTTAAACGAAACCTGTGGCCTCTCAGGTCAAAGTCAAATGACACAGGGCCTTGTAAGACACTACCAATCTGAACTATACTGCAAATACCAAAACATGAGCAGTTCCGCTGATGCAATCTAAATTCTTCTTTAAGAAAGTATTTTCAGCTGTTATGTAGGGAACAAGGTTCGGGAATTGAGGCTAAAGAGTGAGTAGAAGAGGGTGACCCTGAAAGGGTGCTTGAGACACTTTCTGGTAATGGATACTACAGCTTATGTGACCGTCACTCCCCCTCCCCCTCCTGAGGAACAAGGTTGCACTTTAAGGTGTTTTGGTGAAGGACTTATAGCTTCATTACCCTAAAGCAGCAGAGTAGCTCCCTGTTACTCGTAGGAAATACATTCCAAGACACCCCATACATTCCTAAAATCATGGATACTGAGTTGCGTATCCGCCATGTTTTTCCTACACATATGTACCTACAATAAAGTGCAATTCATCTGGTAGGTAATAGAGGAGATTAACAATAAAATGAAATACTTACAGTTGTGGAACAATTATGGAACATGGAAATGTATTTTAGCTGCGTTTTCAGGTTATGGGTTGTTTTCTCTAATATGACCCTTCTAAGATTTTTGCAAGAGGTAGTTTTGTATAGATTCATTATACCGTGGAATGTACAAGCGCATTAATGAACGTTTTGCACTTGTTTACATTAAAATCTACTTGTCTTCAATTGGAATGGATCTTTACTCATGCTTACTATTTTGAATATCTTGTACTAGTCATTTGAGAAATACTGGTTCATCAAATTTCTATTATTATTTATAGTACATGATGCTTACATACCTTGTATAGAGCTATTCCATGTACATAATACACCTTCATTCCTTTTCTCATCACTTTTTCCATCAGTCCTTCCCCCTCTTCTCCTTCTTTTGATCCCTTTTCCATTTGAGAAGGATCTGCTCCCTATTTCCCATTATCACTTTTATTTTGTTCCTTACTTATAGTTATATAAGGTGTACCAAGTGATATTTAAGCTTGTGTGTCTGGTTTATTTCACTTAATGCTATGGTCTATACACAGCAGTAAAGGAACATTTATTAAAGAATCATGGCTAAGAAATAGTGAAATTATTTTCTATTATTTCATCAAGAAAATCATTAAGTAAAACTGCCACCTCTCTTGTTTTTCTTGTTCTTCTTGGTTCTTCTTGGTTTTCACTGGGAGCAGAAGAGAGAAAAATTCAATACTGCATGTGTAGTTTCTTGCTCTGAATACTTTCTCACTAGCAGTGCAAATGTCAACACAGTGAGCATGTCTACAAAATCTTTTATCGTGACTTGTCAGAACTCCTGCAAAGGCTTTAGTGACCTCTAGGGGAACTGCACTACAGCTTGAGAACCCCTGGTGTAAACTAATAGTGTGAATGTCAGGATCATTTTGCTTTAATAGTGTGAAAACATTTTGTAGACAATTATAAAGGAATGGGACAATTGGGTGTTAGCTTGAGGTATATTCTCAAAGAATAATTATTCTATTTGGTAGCATGTGTTTATATTCTAATGATATGAATTCGGTTGGGAAATAATAGTCCATGATACATTAGAGACAGGAAAAATGTTGAAAGGCACCAGGGAATGGAAGTCTCAGAATAACCTGAGAAGAAGCACGTGGCCATACATCGGATGTAAGTAGCTCTATAAATTTAGTATTTTAAGAAAACAGAATTTATATCTAAAGGTATCTATTTTTTGTGGCAAGAACATCAGTTAAAAGTAGGGTCTAGGTGGTGGGATTTGGGAAGAAGCTACGGTAAAGATGATAAACTGAATGCAGTGAAGAAATACATGGATTTCTAGACAATTCTGAGCACCATTCTGATATTCTACATGTGAAATTACTATAGAACAATAAGCAAATGGGTGCAGTTTTCATTAGTAACATTTATCTGGTTAAGTGAGAGTATGGAAAGGGAGTTTAAACTTCATCAAAAAATGAAATTTGAGCAAAAGTGTACAGGGGCAACTAATTTTTTTTTTTTTTTTTGCTTTTTGAGACAGGGTCTCGCTTTGTAGTTCAGGCTGGCCCTGAGCTCACTATGGTGCCCAGGCAAGCCGCTGCGAACTCAGCAATCCTCCTGTCTCTGCCTCCTGACTGCTGGGATGACAGACGTGAGCCACCACTTCCGGCATTGTGGTATGCGGTGTAGATTATTGGTGGGCGTGTCTCCACGCCCAGCATTATATCTGGTCACCGGGGATCGAACTCAGGACCTCGCGCCTGCGAGGCAGGCGCTGGAACCACTGAGCTAACCCTCCGGACAGGGGCAACTAATTTTGATGTTTTAGTTAAGTAAAAAGTACAATGATGGTGCATTGTCAGAATGAATGTAGAGGACACATATGAGGCCTATGATAGGGATTCTTTTTTTTTAAAAAAATGAATTTTTATTGGTACATTGTATATACACATCATGATCATGTTCCACATTGAGAATTTGTATCAATATATGACACAATTTAATTCTCATTTTCCCCACTCCCCACCCACCCTAAAACCCCACCCCTACATACATAAGCTTTGTTTCCTTTTTTTACCATCATATTTTTCTTTCCCCTTGTTACTTACTCCTATACTTCATTTCCCTGTGAATATTTACTATTTCACCACAACTTTGAGGAATATGAACTGAGTCCTTTGAAACTGTGCCCCAATGACACTGTAAGTTGTGGCTGTGAGGTGTCGGTCCCAGTAAGAGGAAAGCTGACAAACACACTGGAACTGATTTTCTAGAATAAAAATCTGATCGTGTTAATGCCATGACTGAAACATTTCAATGATTTATAACCACAAGTAGAATAAAACACAAGGTCCTAATGTGTTCCACAAGGTGCCATTGATCCAAATACCCAGTTACTTCTCTGACCTCATTTCCCAGCTACCTTCTCTTGCTCACTTCACCTCAGACCGACTTACCCTCCTATCACTTATCCGCCACTCTAGTCACATTTTCACCTCGGATCACTTGTAATTGTTATTCCTGTTGACTGAAATTTTCTTTTCTCTTCAATTCTTCTGGCTTTTTCCATAATTTTATTCATCTTTAGAACCTGACAATCTCTTCTTTATCTCATTCAACAAAATTCAAAGTCTATTGTTCAAATATTGCCTAACCTGAAAAATCTCTCCTGATCAGTGGAGTAAAATAGCAGTCTCTCATTCTGTAGCTTCTTTATTCTACTCATTTTTCTTAATAACACTTATCTCCACCTGCCTCTGAATGTGTTGTATTTTTTTTTTTTGCTATACACTCTTCCCTTTCATGCTGAAATGTGATCTTCTGAAACAAAAAGACATTATAGGTGGTGCTCCTTGCTAGAATGCTGAGAGAGGACAGGAATGTTTCCATTTCATTGTATAGAGTGGAGTATCACTTAGACCTAAGGAAAGATAAATTTGAGTTATTTGCAGGAAAATAGATCTTGAGATCATAATACAAAGGAAATTATGTCAGATACAGAACGTTAAATATCACATGGTTTCTCTAATCTAAGGAACCTAAAATATAAATAATATAAAGAGAAAGATGAAAGAGATGCTAAGAAACAAGAATCTGATTTTGTGTAGATGGGTAGAGACTTGGAGGAAAGAAGGAAGAGGCAAGGCAATGGGGGAGGGCAGTAAAAATGATTAAATTGCAATATGTGTAGGGACCAATAACCCAAGGAAGGGTTGGGGATTTAGCTCAAGTAGAACCACACCTATCTTGGAAGATAGGCCTGAGTTCAAGGGCCTGAGTTCAATTCCTGATACAAAAAAAAAAAATCAAGGTAAATGCACAGGAAATACATTGCAAATGAATACTAATAAAATGCAAAACAGGGCCGGAGGGTTAGCTCAGTGGTTCTGGCGCCTGCCTCGCAAGCGCAAGGTCCTGAGTTCGATCCCCGGAAACCACATACAATGCTGGGCGTGGAGACTCACGCCCACCAGCCATCAACACCGCATACCACAATGCCGGGCGTGGTGGCTCACGCCTGTCATCCCAGCACTCGGGAGGCAGGGACAGGAGGATTGCTGAGTTCGCGGCGGCTTGCCTGGGCACCATAGTGAGCTCAGGGCCAGCCTGAACTACAAAGCGAGACCCTGTCTCCAAAAAAAAAGCAAAAAAAAAAAAAAAAGCAAAACAAAA
>PVIC010003667.1:0-41191 GCA_004025085.1 Thryonomys swinderianus | reverse complement strand
TGATTATCTCTGGATGATAATATGATTGTAGGTTATTTTTACTTTTACATTTTTGCTAATCCATATTACATACGTTATCTAAACTAAATGTACTATTTGAAAACATTAAAATTTTATTTTGAAAAAAATTACTGAATAACACCAAAAACTTGAATGTATTCAACTGCACTGCATCCTGGGAAGAAAAAAAATGTTATTCTTGTCACAACTCTTCTGATTTTTAACATATGTTAGTAAAGAGAAGACTCTTGACATCATCTTCTTTTCCTGACTGTCAAAGGAAAACCACATCTGGACTTTAAAGTAGTAAAAATAAACAAGGTTAGGGACTATTGCAATAGGGGAAAGAAGAGCTCAGTTCAAAACTGGGTTTCATTCCAAATATGAAGTGGACAAATAGGAGTTCAAAGCCAAGGCCATGGTGAAAACCACTTAGTAGAACAGTGGTAAGAGGGTCACAGCATGTGGTTGGAGTTTGGAAGAGTGGGCTTTTGGCTAGATACACATATTAGAATTCTTACTCAAACCAGGCAAGAGTAACCACATATCCCTTAGGAGAAGGTACAGTTGAGGAAAGGTTTGATCAGATTTTGAAAGTAATCAGATGTCAAGGCAACAGAATTCTCACAAAACTTACGTAATGAGACTCTTGCCACAACTAATAATGCAGGCCCAGCAAGGACAGAAGCCAAGGTGGGACTAGATATGGTCATTAGGGTTTGTTTCCAAAATGTATTATATTACAAAATGAACTTATTTCACTCAACTTATTTTTTTTCACTCATACCTGTTTGGAGTACATGGTATTTATATTCATCATGGGGAGTGGATCCATGTGCTGGGTGTGTTTTGTTTCTTTTTATACCTCTTCCCCTCCAAACTGAATTCTTCTGTCTCTAGGTCCCTTTTTCCTCTCATGATCACTATTTTAATTCCTGTTTGCAGCATATAAAGGTCACATTTACTGACTGGTTGGTGTAGGCGCATGATGCACCTTACATGTCCTTCCCTTCACTCTTGTCTAGAGTACTCTTGCTTTTGTTAACTAGTACAAGAACTTCAGCCAAAATATATCAAGCCAAAAGTTAAGGAAAAGTATATTTCTGGCATCCTCATTAAATGCAGAGGATTATGTCATAGTGTGAACACCTGCTTGTCATTACCAACTCCTACTTTGTCATAGAAATTTTTACCTTTGTCATTGTATTCTTCATTCAATAAATTGTTATCATGTCAGAAAATTAAATTATTACTCAAAACCATGACTTTTGCATTTTTGTTGACCTTAAGTTCCTTTACTTACTTTCCTCCAAATATCTTTAACCACAACCTGCAGTCACCCATTTCCACAGTTACATTTAGACTCTTGTTACTTCTGGTAATTGCTTTTGTTTCTTCACTAGAATGTATGATGGATATTGTGAAACAGAAAATACTCAAAGGGAAGTGTGGTGGAAGGGTGAGTAATGAGGGGTAAAGAAAATATGTGATGTAATAAAAAGGGGAAACAAAGCTTATGTATTTAGGGGGTAGAGGTTTGTCGAGTGAGTAGGGGAATGGCAAAAAATGAGAATTAAATTGTGTCATATACTGCACAAATTCCTAGTATTGACCATGATCATTATGCGTATAAACAATGTATCAATAAAGATAATTTTTTTTAAATGAGTAAGGATTTTTTTCATAGTTACTAGACACATCTTAAGAAATGCAATGTTAGCATAGTGTGCTGCTTTATTATGTGATGACAAATGAAGGGTATGGCTTAATTTCCCAAGCATCAGTTCGTGACCACTGCATGAAATGACTAGGAGTTTGGAATTTATTCTGCAAACCATCATTCTCTTTATCTTTAGCTGCAATGCTTCCCCGATTAGAACTGAGGATGTTAATATACTTTTGCTAGAATTTTTCTCCACTTATCCCACAGGCAAATTTTTGCTCTGAATACGGCTCTTCTCTTAATATAGTTGAACCTTTACAATACCTTGTGAAAATGTTACCTATTTCTTCACGTTTGATATTGCTTTGTTCACAGGGCTGGAAATGTTGGTGGCAAGTAACTTCCATCAGTAGATATCGGATGTTAAATTAATTAGGATGATTCCTGATTTGGTTTTAAAAAGATTTGTTAGCCTCATATGCTATACAAATCCATTACAAAACATCAATCTAGGGAGACTTTCTAGAAATAATAAGCTCTAGAAGATGACTTTCCCTTAAAAATCTTAAGAGATCTTCATTCTCTATGTATGGCTTCAGGAGCAACAACTTGAATTCAATTGAAATAACCTTAATGGATGTCTTGGTTTCTTTGTCGCTGTAGAGAAGAGTGTCATTGTGTTCTAAAGAAGAAACACATTTTTATATGAAAGGGGAAACTATTTAGATGGACTTGGAAAACAAATAAATGAAGATATGTCAACCAATTAAGGTTAGTTTGGATGTATGTGTCTTTTCTCTTGAGCCTCAGTGCCTTGTTTGGTGGGTAATGAACTCTCTCTGACATTGGCAGATTTGGGGCAGATAAAATGCTTCCTACTTAGTGTTCATCACCCTGGGAATATGAGGACTGCACTGTCTTGTGTGTTGGGGAGCAGTTTGTGACTGAGTAAATCCAAACTGAGTTTTTGTGAAGTTTCTTTCTGATCCAGAAGTGAAGAACACTCGCATCCCTTTGTTCATTTACACAGAACTATTTAGGGAATAAAATGTTTTCTGTGGAGAGTTCCCTAGACCTGTGTATGTGTTTGATACTAACCCTTCTTTGTTTTAAAGGGTTTCTTGACATGGGTAGGTACTGTTTGTGCACAAATAGCTTATTTGGAATTTATTGGCAAAATATTGACTCATATGGTTTGAGGGATTATGTTGCCATGACTGGGTCCCACAGCCATGAGTTTGGGGTGTACTTCTCAAGGACTAAGCTAACATGCAGATCACATGCATCACATTTGTAGGTGTTTCACCAGGCCACACAGATTCCAAGAAAACAGCCCTCCCTAGTCTTCAGGTCACATTCTGTCTCCAGGTCCTTTTGGGGATAATTCACACCCTGTTCTTGCTCTTAGAATGAAGTTGTGGGGACAACACTGCTTGCCAGAGGATTATTTCTTTAAACCATCACAGGGTTTTGGAGGCGAGTAATACTTTAGTTTTTATTTTCTTTTATACAGAAAAAAAATATAACAACACTTATTATAGGAAAAAAAACTCTTGTATAAAACTCTGTGTGCAGAGAAATTTGAGGAACAAACAACCACTTGGTCCATATTTCCTCCAAGTATACAGGAGTTGATACAGAGAGGGTAAAAATTTAATTACAATTTGTCTGTCTTAATAAGGTAGGACTTCTGTAGATTTGGAAGATGTTCCTCTTGATGCAATTCTTACATTTGCAGCAGCATCATGAAAACAGGACTAATAATCTTTTATTTGGGAAAACTTTTGTCCACAGTTTAAGGGAACTTTGAAAAATGGCAGATAATTCCTTTCTTCAGCTTTTGATTGTCAAATCATGTGAGCAAATATTTCTCTGCTTAAATTGTAAAAATTGTATAAAGCCAATATTTTACTTACTCGACTGTCTTATCCCTGTGTTCAGCAGCACTTGAAGGATGAAGAATTCTTGATTTGTACATTTTTCCTCTTTCCATGATAGCACTTTGTATGTAAACAAATTATTTCATACATCTTGGCTTGGGCTTATTTTTCTCAGAAAGAAGTATAAGTTTTGACAAAAGAAATCTGTAAGATTATATCCCCAGCATACAACATGTGTCAGCACCTCCTGCTCTGGTATTCATTAGCAATTAATAGAGTAGAAAACCCAAATTCACAACGCAGAGTACTAACCACTATACAATCATGGCGAGCTACCGGGACGCCATGACAAATCCAAATTCAAATCAACTCCTACCACTCCATAGCTCTTTGTGCCAGTTAAGATAAACCATGTTTCTGAGCCTCAGTTTCTTTTCCCAAATATGGAAAGACACTTCCAACCTAATTATATAGATTACAGGACTTAATGAACTATGCTTATGTATTACTGAAAATACCATGTAGCACATGGTAAATGCTAAATGAGGATGTACATTCCCATAGGAATGAAGATTGCTTTGTGCACCATTCATTATGGTGTGATCTCATTTTCTCATCTTTACCACCTAAGATTTTTCTTCTACTTCATTAATACACTATCAATTGCTTAAAAAATGACTTTCAGTAAGACAGTTTCTCTACATCCCTTATTTTTTTATCTTTCAAATTGATATGAGAATGATAAGCAAGCTACCTCATGATTTGTGAAGATTAAGTTGTATTTCTTTGCATTATGATTCCTTTGAGAATTTATTGCACTAATATTAGAGTTAGGCACTTTACCTATTATCTCAGTTAATCCACTCAGCATTCTGGCATACAAAATTTTAATAATATAATTGCATTCATGGTAAAAGTGAGTTTTAGAAAGTCGAAAAGACTTGCCTAATAGTCTGTAGTTAGGAAATGACCAAGTTAAGGCTTTATCATTGGTCTGTTTGAGTACTGAACCATGCTGGTAACGACGACACATTAACTATCTCCCCACCAGAAATGGAAAAGTCTTGTTACACTCCAGCATTATGTTACTGATAGTATTTTCTGGCATTACACACAGTGGTAAAAGGTAGAATTTAATAACCATAGAAGAAGATCTACTGTAGAAGATGTATTTCCCACTTTAGAAATAGCAGGTGGAGGAAAGAGAGATTCAAAGTGAAGAGTAAGAATCAGGAAGCAGAAAAATATTTTAAGCACACATCTCTGAAAGCCTGGGCTGCTATCATAGCTGCAGCTCTAAAGATAGAGAGACACAATGTGCCCAACAATAGAATCCCATATGCGGTTGGTGGAATGGGCATCAGAAAAAGAGGGTGAGTCTGAGTAGCTAATTAATTATGTTGGATTGAATTCTACTCAGAATTTGAAATTTGAGACAAAACATGGCAAGTTCAATGACAAAATGTAATTTTTAAAAACATGATGGCTTCAAAAACTAGTCAAGAAAGTTGGCAAACAATTTAGGGCTGAGCAAGAAATTGAGACATGAACACTGATGTCATTAAGGTCTTCATTTTCCTCCATGATAACCTTATACTTGTGGAAAGGAATCCATGATTATGTAGATCAAATCCCTGTTTCTCCCCTTTGAAACTTTCCCAATAGGATGGAATCATGTTAGACAATAAAGAATTTGAATCTCAGTTCTGCCATATATGGACATAATGCTAGTCAAAAATCATTCTCTTTTGTCAGTTTCTTTCTTTTGTGGTGGTATGAATTGAACCCAATATTTTCTCCTTTTTGTGGTATTGTGAATTAATCACAAAGCCTCTTCTTTGAACTATACTTTTGATTTTTTCTTTCTCTTTCTCTCTTTCTTTCTCTTTCTCTCTCTTTCTTTCTCTCTTTCCTTCCTTCCTCCCTCCCTCCCTCCCTCCCTCTCCCTCCCTCTCTCTCTCGCTCTTTCCTTCCTTCCTTCCTTCCTTCCTTCCTTCCTTCCTTCCTTCCTTCCTTCCTTCCTTCCTTCCTTCCTTCCTTCCTTCCTTCTTTCTTTCTTTCTTTCTTTCTTTCTTTCTTTCTTTCTTTCTTTCTTTCTTTCTTTCTTTCTTTCTTTCTTCCTTATTTCTTTCTCTGTAGTACCAGGGATGGAACTCAGGAACTTGCACTTCCAAGGCAGGTGCAACACCACTGAGCCACATGTCCAGCCCAATACATTTCATTTTTTATAATTTGATTCAGGATCTTGCAAAGATTCTTGAGCTGGGTTTGAACAAATGACTCTCCATTCTCAGCTTCTCTGACTACTGGGAATACAGATGTGTGCTGCCAAGCCTGGCTTGACACAATTTCTTAGTGTTGGACGCGGGCATATAGTTATCCATTCTAATTTTGTCGCTTAAATATGTTAAGCAAGGATATTTTATTTGTTCTTTTGAACTAATATTATAAGCACCTTGAAGCTAATGTTACTTCTATTTTTTACATAGAGTCTACTAAATACCAGTAGAATTTAATTAAATCACACCTACAGTTCGTCTTATATTTCAAAACATGACACTTTCTTTCATCTTCAATGAGTGAAGAATGCAATTCTACAAATGGATTCGTTTTCTCTCCTCAAGGGCTGATACTTAATTTTCACTACCTTCTTTTTGCATTTGTCTAAACTAAATAAGTTCTTTCATTTTTCTCATCAATCTTATTTACATGGTGGGTGATTAATGGATCTATAATAATATTTAACAGGAAATTTTCTTCACACCTTAGATGTTGATGGATTTTCTATCTTTAATGGCTATTGGAAATGTTTGGCCATTAACATCAAGGATAATTGCTGTCTCAGTAGGTATACTTAGTAGACCCCCAAAGAGAATATGATTGGAATATATCAGATAAGATTAAATTTTCTTCAATAATGGAAATGGATTTGCAGTCTTTCTATAGTGTCTAATTAATTCAGTATAACAGTAGGATGAATTGATTCACATTACGGGTAATTGCTACACATTTATGAGAAATAAAATGACTAAAAACAATATCCTCTTCCTGTAGGTATGCTGATATGTTAAAACTTTAAAACCTTCCTCACCTCCAAGGAACATCACAATGAGATACAAATCAGGTTAATGCGGCTAATCTTTAGGCTCCTTCCTCCTGAAGCAGGCAAGAGCAAAGTACGTGCAGTGCATCCAAAATGTCCCGAAAAGTTTTCCTTGAAACACTCATATTTCAGCTCTTCCTCTACACTCTCAGTTGTTCAGTGTCACTCTTGCTATTCTTAGAATTTAACCATGTTCACCTGAACTATGACATTTTCAAAGATCCATCTGTCTTCTTTTACTAGCTGTATTAAAGGAAAAGTCATATTTTGATAAGTCCTATAGATTTATGGAATGTGGTGTCTTGGTTCTTTCTTAGTATTCACATGTTAATGCGCCATCCTCCAGATAATTGGCATTTAGGCCAGAAACTAACTGTAACCTATGGAAGGTATTAGAATCATCACTCACAGGAAAGGTGAAATATAAGGCATCATAAAAATACATACGGTATTTCAATGGATATAACTTGGGTTTTTAGAAATCGCCTGTCATTTATGGAAATTCTTCCTTTCAAAAGTGAAAGAATATCCTAGTTTTACTTTTTATCTAACTGAAGTCTTGAATTTCGGAAACAGAGACAATGAATAGTGTGTTCCCTCCTTCACTGATATATAACAGTTGCCTTTTTACAATTTCTTATCACTGTTGACATTGTATTTCAAAGGGCTAACCTTACAAATGAGTGTCCATACCAGGAGTCTCTAAATCTATTCACAAAATTGCTAGATTGATTTGTTCCTCAATGAAGTTTAGACTTAATGAGGTAAGTGCAAGGGGAAATGCTTCTATCAGTGTTAGTGTTGGGTCTGGTTTTTGCTTATTCTGCTCCATAAGAAATTTTGTGTAGGCTCCAATATAGACAATTTGTCAGTTACTCATGAAGCACTATTTCAAAATGTGACTGTGGGAATTAATATTTAAATAGTGTCACAGAAAACATAAAACATGTTATTTCATACAAAAATATGTGCAAGTCTTCATGATTTAAATAAAAATCATCTACGTCTGTCTTATTTTCTCCAATACCAACAATTTAAAGGAAGGAAGGTTTACTTTGACTCTCAGTTTGTGGAGGTTTCTGTCCACTGTCACATGGCCCCGAGGCAAAGCCTCATGGTGAAGGGGCATCGCAGAGAGAAAGAGCTCATGGCAGAGCAACAGGGAGCAGAGGGACCCAAGGAAGAGGAGGGGATACACCACCCCACGCCACACCCACACTAACCTACCTCTTCCCACCAGGCTTCACCCCCCCAACATCATACCCAACGATTCACCCATTGGGGGCTTAATCTAGTATCTATACCTGTGACCCAGTTACCTCCCAAAGCCCCACCTGAGAATGTGTGAGGCTTTGGGGACATGTAGATATAAACCATAACAAGATTGAAAATAATGAAGAGGCTTGATTTATTTTAAGAGATAACTACATCCATTATTTAAATGTTTCTTGATATGTTTGAAGATACAGTATTATGTATCCAAGTGTGAAACTGTGACTATACTGAGAAAATTTATCCTGTGAGTTCTGATTTGAGATGGAAAAGTGTTTTATCTAAGTCTTTTTATATGACAGTAAAGACAAAATGAGAATAATCCAAAAATATGGGAGAGATTTGCACAGAAATGAGGAATCAAGCTGGGATGGGAGCACATACCTGTAATCTCCAATTATGGCAGGCCAAGACAGGCTGATCTCAAATACAAGGCTATTTTCCATAGCAGATAGGTAGACAGACAGACAGAGAGACAGAGATAGATGGATGGATAGATAGTTAGATAGATACATAGATAGATAGTTGGAAAGTAGATGTATAAATGTAGATATCATATTTATTACACCCTAGGTATACCTGTATAGATGTATAGATAGGTAAATAATATGTGCAGATACAGCTCCATGAGAAGAACCTGGATTCAATCCCAAAGATATACACGTACACACAGGCGCTCTCTCTCTCTCTCTCTCTCTCTCTCTCTCTCTCTCTCTCTCTCTCTCTCTCTCTCTCTCTCTCTCTCTCTCACACACACACACACACACACACACAGAGATCATTATTCAGTGGACAAAGATGATGTTGAATTTTTTTTTTTTTCAGACAGGGTCTCGGTTTGTAGTTCAGGCTTGCCCTGGGCTCACTATGGAGTCCAGGCAAGCCTCGAACTCAGCAATCCTCCTGCCTCTGCCTCCCGAGTGCTGGGATTACAGGCGTGAGCCACCACGCCCGGCACTGTAGATGTTGAATTTTTGCAAAAAAGGAAAATCACAAAATCATATTGCTAGGTGATACTGAAATGAAGGAAGCACACCCCAGAGCACACAGAAGAGGATTTCATTAGTGAACAAAACCCTCCGTGCCCCGGCAGTTTCGGGAGGCGGTGTGTGCGGCAAACGAAGGACCAGAGAACACAAAGGACTGCTGGCTGATTGGGCTGCTCCGGGGAGCCCTGGAGCCGCTGCGGCTCCCACGAAGCTTCCTCGCCGCGCTCTTCCCCTACTTGAAGTAACGACATTTGCCCTCAGATTAGGCTGGAAGAACATTTTCCGAAGACGCTGTTCCCTCAGCGGACACTGGGTGAGACTGGATACAAGTCGCCGCTGTGCCACTCTACTCCCTTCTGTGCCCCAGAACCGCTCTGCCTTCACGCCTCGGGAATGGTGGGCTTCAGTTCAGCTGTTCCTAATAGTGACAGATAGAAGTGGAGGGGATTAATATGGACGTAACTAACAGAAACGTCTTTCAGAAAATGTAAACGGGCATAAGTAGTACTCAAAAATTCAGGAAATGACAGATGAGAAAAACCATGATTTTAAAAACTCCCAATTCTAAATGAAACATATATTTTAAGGGTATGAAAGAACAGAGATTCAAATAAATCTACTTTGTTTTTTTTTCAGGGAAATTTAATAAAACATGCACTTAAAAATAAGAGTAATCATCAAGGTTGAAAGAAATATCAAAGGGAAGAAAGATCAAGAAAATTAAGAATAATATTTCCAAAATTAAAACATCAATATAAAGTCCAACAAAACCTTTCAGAATATAGTTTAAAAAGGAAACAAAGTGTGGCATATTAGTGGGAAGACAGCCACATAATTAGGATTTTCAGAGAGAAAAGAGAAGGTAGGGAACCAGAGTAGGAGAAATGAAAGAAACTTTCTACTGTTAAAGAAAGATGAGAGTCTACACATTGGAAAGTCCCACTGCATGCTGAGCAAGACAGAAAGTGCAATAAAGACCTAGACAAATCCTCAGAATTTGTCCCTGTCCCCATGATTAACAGCAAACTCAAACGTGTCCAGAAAAATATATCACAGACTTCGTAGATTTTCTACCCAGAAGTGACCAAATTATTGGCAGGAAAGTTGCCAGTAATGAAATAAGATTGACTAGAAAACAGTGGGAAGAAGCTATGAAGAATAATGATTTGGGGTCTTCAGGGCAAGGCCAGCCTCCCTGCTGGCAGAACTCAGCCATAGCTGCCTTCCCAGAGACCCCACCTGCTGCTGCCATACCCAAAATCTCTGGGACACCTTCTTCAGAAGCCAGTCCGTGAAAAATGGAAGGAGGAGAGTTTTCCTGTCATTCTCCTCTTCCCCCTTCTCCTCTTCACATCCTCTTCATCCTGTTCTCCTCACTCCTTTTTTTTTGTTGTTGTTCCCGCTTCCTTCTCCACCTCCACCTCCATCTCCTTCTTCTCTTGTGCTGAGGACTGACCTCATGGCCTGCATATTGAACTACATCCAAGTCCTTTCAACAACTTAGTCTTGAATCAGAGTCTCCTTAAGTAGCTAACCTGTCCAATGTGTCTTCAGAGTTGTGCTGGTGTCACAGGTATGCAATACCGTCCTTGGCTTGCCCCTTCTTCCCAAAAGCAGACTCCATTGCAAGGCTACAAGAGTCACAAACCATCAGCACCAACATCAAAGTAGCAAAATAAACTTGCAGTAATTGACCCCTGAAGAAAAAAATGAACCAACTACCTGAAAAGACCTCAACATAATCATCTTACACAAGACATTAGTCAAAGTGACATGAATGAAAACAAAATTATGAAACCATTATTTTCCTCTTCAACAGTTGAAACAATTATTTGTGCTTATGCAGAAATAAAGAAGAGATGCAACCAAAGAAATGTGTAAAACTGAGAAGTATAATGAAAACAAAATCACAGGTTAATAATACTAGTTGGGAGTTAAGTTTTTGCCTAGTGAGAATTCAAACTGTTATGAGCAAAACACGCACACATTTATTTTCTTGTGTTATGACACATATTAAGGTAGCTGAATGTTGCTATTGTACAGACAGTGCAAACGTGCAGGTCCCAAATGACAACTGGAGTTTCAGCCAGCACTTTCTGGTCTGAAACAGGGGAGCAAAGACACAAGAACGGGTATCTCTTAGTTAATTCTTGGAAGTCTCATGAAACAGTTCTATTTAAATGCTATTGAGCAGATGTAGTTTTGAGGGAAATTGTGCTGGGCCGTGACAAGGGTCAGAATGGAGTTTGGGGAAGGCAATTAGCAACCTCTGACACACTTAAAACCTTTTACTGGACTCAACGAATAATATTGTGCTGACACTCAATGAGCTTTGATAAAGAAGAGGGCATATATTCATTTTGTAAATAAGAAAATGAAGGTCCATTAGCAATTTTAGAAAGAATAAAATTCTGTACAAGAGTTATGATCCACAAACAAAACTGACACGATATAATAATTTGAAAACATGCCATGAATTTTGAGTCACTGAAAGGACAATCCTTGGACTTTGAACCTAGGACGTGTCCTCTATCAGTTCAGTTTTGTCATTTCTTTTCTACCTGAATGAGTGGCTAATAAGGTTTATTTGCTCCTGCTCTTTATTAATGTGAAATATTTGGGGTGTTTTTGCTCCTGAAATGCACCTGTATTTAAAGCAGAGACCACTTAATTATCATTACAAAACAGGCGCTAAATACAGTAGAGCTTGGAGACAGGAAGCAAGGAAGTAGAGGTAAATGTAGATATGGTAATAAACCCTAAGCACTGGGGGAGTCAAGAAGCATAATCTATAACTGACCAATCAAAAACAAACTCTCAGTGCATCCTGTGTAATAAAATAAAGAAGGAAAGTCAAAATAAAATACATAACAAAATCTCATTGGGAAAAAAGGGTGTCAGGTATTTGTTGGAGTGAGATGTCTTAACTTGGCATGCTTTTATACTATGTAGGACATAAGATAGACTGATAAAAGAAACGCCAAAATATTTTTTTCTCCTCTGTAATAGTTTAAGAAGTTAGTCTGGGATCAGGAGAACGGGGTCTGTAATTATGCTGGTATGTGGTTCTTAACACACAGGCTCAGTCCTGTTGTCCATAGGGAAGCTTCACATTCAGCCATCATAACTTATGTGCAGCCCACTGGGTAAGGAAAAGCAGGAAGACAGCTTCTTCTATTTCCTGAGCACATTATGGAAATATCCACACTGCAGTTGCTCTCATCATCAGATAGCTACACAATGAGCTCCATGCTACACTTACCTTCCAGAGAAAGAGAAATCTAGGTTTTTGTGGGAACCTCTTTGTCCACTTGAAAATCTTCCACCGTGGAAGATGACAGTGAGTCTTGGAGGTGAACTAACAGCCACTGTGACTCTGTTTACACTCATTGAATATATGAGGCTGAGCAAATAATTAGATAAAATGGAGTCCATCACAACTTCAAATCATAAATAGCTACAATATGGAAAGGGAGGAAGGAGCAAACCAATCCTTTCATTGAGTACATTTCTTTACTCTTTGGATCATTAGTCCTATATGTTTTTTTTTTTTTTTTTTGGCTTTTTGGAGACAGGGTCTCGCTTTGTAGTTCAGGCTGGCCCTGAGCTCACTATGGTGCCCAGGCAAGCCGCCGTGAACTCAGCAATCCTCCCGTCTCTGCCTCCCAAGTGCTGGGATTACAGGCGTGAGCCACCACGCCCAGCATTATATGTGGTCACCGGGGATTGAACTCAGGTCCTTGCGCTTGCAAGGCAGGTGCCGGAACCACTGAGCTAACCCTCCGGCCCAGTCCTATATGTTTTTGATAATAATATAATTTAAAAAAAAACTTGTTTAGATGGTGAAAGAAAAGTCACCCTCAGAGCAGAATGAAGAGCAATCAGAGTTATTAAAAATTGAGAATTTGGTTTGTTATATTGTTCTCTCTATAACTTATTGGACTCTTCTGCTTTGTCTTGTTCATTCCAACAGTAGCATCAGCTCTTCCCAGGCGGGTTAAGAAGGAAAATAAGACTTGAAAGGATAATGGTTATGAGTCTGAATAAATGGGTTACTCGAGAGAGCAAGTTAGAGAAAGGGGACCCTGAACATATCTTAGGCTCTTTGGTTCCCTTTTGAATCTGAGCCAAGCTTCTTCTCGTGGGCCTGGAAACTGCATGGTGTCACCATGTTAGGCGCTGAAAGGTTTTGTTTTCTTGACAGGAGGATTTTCTAGTTTAATAGGTTTTACCCATTACAATCTGCAGCTTATTTTCTATTCAATGTACATGTCTATTTACTCCATTTAATGTTTTTATTTTTAATTATGATCTTCAAGTCACCTATATATAATTTCTGTTCCTTATTATGATTGTCAAATACCTATAGCCAGTTTGCACAACTCATGATTTAGTCAAATGAATCTATTATCTCTTCTCTGCTTTTTTAAGTAAATGCCTCCAACCACTCCATACCCAAAGTGCCTCCACAATAGAGCTACATCCATTTTTTTAGAAAGCATTAAATACAGTTTCTTTCTCCTGCAGCACTATGGATTTTTCCCTACAGTGTTTCTGTCTCAGTGCTTATGTGCTTATCTGCATGGTCGCCGATGACTCTGGAGATACTAAAACTGATAGCTACTACTTTGAAATGTGAAATGAATATTTCACTACATGATCTGTTTCCATTTTTATATTTTGCAATCCAACTCAGGACCTTGTGCTTGTGAGGCAGACAGCACATCACTAAACTAAATCCCTAGCCCTTAACTACATGAATTTAAGTTCCTTTTAACAATATGATTTTAACATTTTATGCAAAATTAATAAATTATTTTCACCTATAAGTTACACAGCTAAATAACTGTTGAAAGAATTACACATATCAAATGCAAAAATATTTCATCATAATCTTCCAACTTTTACAATTATGAAAATATACACATAGAAATCTACATACAGGATTTTTTTTTTTTTGAGACAGGGTCTCTCTTTGTCGTTCAGGCTGGCTCTGAGCTCACTATGTAGCCCAGGCAAGCCCCGAACTCAGCAATCCTCCTGTCTCTGCCTCCCAAGTGCTGAGATTATGGGCGTGAGCTACCACGCCCAGCACTGTGGTATGTGGTATTGATTGCTGGTGGGCGTGAGTCTCCACGCCCAGCATCTTTGGGGTTACCAGGGATGAAACTCAGGACCTTGTGCTTGTGAGGCACGCACCGAAACCACTGAGCTAACCCTCCGGCCCGTACATACAGGATTTTCACCTCATATTGTATTTTACTTTTATCATTGCCTATTATCTATTTGTCATCTAACTTTATATATTTCATATATAAATATTCATAAAATCCACTGTTCACTTTCTTGTCACTTTAAACACTAGATATTCATTCATTGAATTACTATATGACAACTAATTAATCATTAATATTTGCAACTTCTTATTGGTTTTATTGGTATAGTTTATATACACATCATGATCCACACAATATTGAGAATTTGTACCATTATATGACATAACTTAATTTTAACTCTCATTTTTTCCTATTCCCCTGCTCACCCTACAACCCACTGCCCCCTACATATATAAAGTTTGCTTCCTTTTTTAACATCAGTTTATTTTCTTTCCCTTCTTTACTTAGTTACCCCTACCCCCTTTTCCCTCTGAATATTTTCTACTTCACAATATCTATCATACACTCTAGAGCTCATTTAAATCTTCAGGTTCTCATATCAGAGAAAAGATATGGTATTCAAACATCTATGACCTATTTATTTTACTTATGATCTTCAAGGTATGTCCATTTGAGTATAAAGACTCAAACTTATCATTCTTTATGGAAGGACAATAATCTGTTGTCTATATCTATATTGATATATATATATATATATAAAGATCTATCTATCTATCTATCTATCTATCTATCTATCTATCTATCTATCTATCTATCTTCCTTATCCAATATCATAAACTGAGATGCTATAAATATGGGTGCACCTATGTCACTGTCAAACGAATATTTTAATTATTTCACGTACAAACCTAGCAGGGTATTGGCAGGGTCTAATGGAACCTCTAATCCTAGTTTTTGGAGGAATCTCCACAGTGGTTGCACCAGTCTGCATTCCCATCAACAGTGAAGAAGGGTTCCTTTCTCCCCGCAGCCTTGCCAGAATTTGTTGCTGGTTAATTTTGAGATAGCAGCCATTCTTTTTGAAGTGAGAGGAAATCTCAGTGTTGTTTTCATCTGTATCTCTTGAATGAGCAGTGATGTTGAGCATTTCTTCATATACTTCTTGGCTGCTTTTACTTCTTCCTCTGAAATGTGTCTGTTCACTTCAGATGCAAACCTTTTTTTTTCTTAAAAGACATTTTGCCTCAGTTATTCACAAGTGACTGACTAATTTAGTTGGGAAAATAAACTTGAGGGTTTTTTTCTTTTTTTTTGAGACAGGTCCTCACTATGTAGTTCAGGCTGTCCCTGAACTCACTATGTAGCTCAGGCTACACTTGAACTCATAGCAATCCTCCTGACTCTGTCTCCTAAATGCTGGGATTATAGGCATGAATCACCATACCTGGTATTGTGAGATGTGATACCAGGGATTGAACTCAGGACCTTGTACTTGCCATGCAGACACTGGAACCAGTGAGCTAAATTCCCAGCCTAAACTTGAGTTTTAGTACTGAGCTTATCACTAATAAATCAGAAGATGCATTTAGAGTACAGCAATGAAATTTTATAGATTTGAATCATTTTACTTATTTTATAAAAAGAACGTAAGAATTGCAAGATTTACTCTCTTGAAAAGATGTAGTATCTTATCCATTGTTGCTTCTTTTATTTAGCATTTTGAGTTTCCTGTAATGTACGTTCAACAGTTGTAGTTGTTTATACCTTTGGATAAAACTAAATTCAAAAAAGAGTCTTTCTCTTTCTCCAATCTCAAGGAAACTGTTAAAATATATACGATCGCTTCTCTTGGTTCTCCCCATGCAGTTCCCAGAGGTGAATATTTCTGAAGGTGTAAAGTGTGTTTCTAGTTCTTAGTGTGACAGTTTCTAAATAAAACTATTCCCACTATATCTTTTGTGGTGAGACAAAATGAGTAGACAAAAATATGGGTCCAATCCAATATTGATGTTTCCTTTGGCATATGTCATTTTTATAAGTGATCTTTCCTCTGATGGGCACAAATGAATTGCTGAAAGTAAAGACAAGATAAATAATTTTAACTCTGTGTAAGAGAAGTAAGCTCTTTGAAAAATGTATGTGCCATAGATCAAAAGTTTAGACGTGATTATCCAAGAAGTGTACCACCTTTGTTATTAAGGTGCACAGTCATTCCCCATGGCAGATATGAGTTAAGTGTGTATATACTAGTTAGATTTTCTATAATTGAGAAGCAATACTTGACACCTACAACTTAAAAGATAAAGAGTTTAATTTAGATCATGGTTTCCACAGTCAAAACTACTTTTTAAAAAGAAATGGGAAAAAACAAGAATTAAATCATGACATACACTGGTACAAATTCTCTACATTGAGTGTGATCATGATGTGTATATGTAATGTACCAATAAAGATTCAAATTTAAAAAGAAAAAGAAAATAATAATCAATATAATCAAATATGACATGTTCATACTGGTTAGAACTGTGTTTTACTCTGAAAAGCAAAGATTTTCATCTTCCCAATGACTTCTTGTGATAGATGGTCATTATGTTTATGGTACAGATGTAGAAATTGAAGAGATAAAGAGTTAAATCACTTGGCCAAGTCCATTAACTAATAGGTGGTGGAATATTCTCATTAATTTTTACTTCTAAGGTGTCTCCTCTTGTCTTTCAAATCTGTAGTTTTTAGTTGGATACAGAAGTAATGACCAATACTGTGTTTCTTTTGTACTTATAAACATTACAAATTCATTGACTGAGGAAAAAGAAACAGTTTCCCTCTCTGTTTCTAGGCAGACAGAACTAGTTTGTAGCCACCTACTAGTACCTTGTCATCAGGGCAAGTCAATGTCTACACCAAAGAGTTTTTTTCAACAGTGTAATATTTGGACACTCCACCAAAAATTGAGTGAGAGTAGATTCAGTAATCAGATCTGCTCATTTTGGTTTATGCTAAATGCTGAAGGATTTCTTTTCTCAAGTTCTTTCTCATTCACATGACTGCTATCAGCATGGAACTGATCAGTTAAAATGATTGGAGGATGCTGGTTGTGAAAATAATAACAAATATGTTAGGAATAAGCAATACTTGCCAATGTTTCTCTGTTTGTAAACATTCTCATCTGTTGTTTTGTTTGATGCTCTCTACAGTCTTTGGAAGTAGTGGCTTACATCAAACCACAGTCTGCATTTTATAGATGAGATCACAGGAATGCAGAGATGGGGAGATATAAATTTAGATTTGATACTTTAGCAAGAGTAGTAATGATAATTTAAAGAAAGATTGGATGTGACTCAGAAACCCAATAGTGAAAAGAATAACCAATAATTTCTAAAAAATAAAATGACACATGAGAGCTCCTCAAGGCCTATAGAATAATGTATTTTCAAAAGAGGCCCAGCCTGGGTTGGGAATTTAGCTCAATGGTTCTGGCATCTTCCTGGTAAGTGCAAGGTCCTGGGTTTGATACCTGGTACCACAAATCAAAATGCTGGGCGTGGTGGCTCATGCCTGTAATCCCAGCACTTGGAAGGCAGAGGCAGCAGGATTTCTGTGAGCTCCAGGCTTGCCTGGCCTACCTAGTGAGTTCAGGGCCAGCCTGATCTACAAAGTGAGACCTTGTCTCAGAAGTAATAGCAACAATAAAACTGAGCAGGGTTTCGGGAAGTTTACCACACAGGTAAAATCAAAATGAATTTGCTACTGAAGAGCAGAAGCTGTACAGGCAAAGTGGGGGAAAAGTCTAGAATTTATCATCACCTTAAACGTATTTTCACTGTCTTTTATGATGACACTAAAATGCTGTTCATGGAAATAGATTTGAACTAGCCAAAACCCAGCTCAGTTTTCTTGTTGTTCTTTTTCAGACATGGTCTTACTTTGTAATTCAGGCTGGCCCTGATGTCACTAGATAGCCCCGGCTGCCCTAAACTCACAGCAGTCCTCCTGCCTTTGCCTCCCAAGTGCTGGGATAATAGGCGTGAGCCACCACGCTTGGCTCCCCCGCTCAGTTTAATTCTGACCATAGGGGAATTGAGCAAATATATTTAAGAATAATTTGTGCTGAAAGTGAATGAAGTCTTAGGTTTAGAGAAAAATATCATTTGTATCTGCTTTTTTTGTTTGTATTGTTTTCTTTTTAAAAAAAAATTTCTCCAGTAAGTATCTGTTTCAAGAGCTATTTATTGGCTATAGACATGACAGAAGTTTCATCTTGTCAGTTTCTCACTTACTGAGAATAAATCTGGAGAAAGTTTGTAAGTAAGAAAGACAGAGTTCGATTACTGATGCCTGTCCTGTGGTTTGCTAGACAGACAGGTCCCATGGTATCTGTATTCTTTCAACTTAGTGTCCAGATTCAAAGTCAATCTAGGACTTGCTTCATTTTTCAATATGACAATTAAATCAATTGATTTATCATTTGAATTTCTGCAAAAATTATGAACAAAATCTAGTTTGTCAAACACAAGGATTGTCTATGATCCTGTAACCATACCCTCTACTTGAACATATTCTTTTTTGCATTCCTCTGCATGAGTATTTGTTCATCGCTGTATTGTGTATCACTCTTTTTTGCTGCATTTGCATATAAGTTTAGGTCATGGTCCATTCAAATAGTCTCCCAAACTGTTGTTTAAGCCAGTGGTCCTTAACATTTTTGACCCCAGAGACTGGTTTGAAAGACAATTTTCAGTTTTTGCAAGGGTCAGGAGCACAGAGGCAGGGAGTGGTCTGCGGACATTTAAAGTAACACATAGCCTAGATAGTGCCCATGCAGTTTTCCAGGAGGATTCCTGCCCCTATGAGAATCTACTACTGTGCTGAGCTCGCAGGAGGCAGACTCAGGTGCCAAGGTGAGATGGGGTGAAGATTGCAAGATTTACTCTCTTCACCCCATTAAAGTGAAGCTTCCTTTATTTGTCTGCTGTCCCTTTGTTGCTGTGTGAGCTTGCTCTTAACAGGCCACAGACAAGCACTGCTCTGTGGCCTGAGGGTAGGTACTACTGGTTTAAATGACTGATTTTCTAGTTTCTGCCTGGTTGTTCAGGCAGTAGGCAAACCCAGCTAAAGAAATGTTAAAGCCCTTTTATTTCTCTGCAGGAACTTGACGCTCAGGATAACCAGGTAAAGTCATGGTAGGTGCAGACACTGCGTGCATGGCCGTCCTCACGGCCACTGATGGTGCTGTTTTCCCTGCCTCGGAATCTCGTTCTTTTAGGGCTGTGGAAATCTTACCTGGGCCTGAAGGAGAAGAGTCCCCAGGAAATTCCCCTAACTAAGTAACCATTTGAGGCTGTGCTCTTACCTTGTGTGGTTCACTGGTAACTTAGTTCTGCTACTCTTCAATTTTCATTGGGTCATAATATCCTCAGGGGTGAGAAAAATAACTCATCAGATAAATCTTTGTATAGAAATGTCTTAAATCAGTGACTAGCTATGACTGTGCTTCCTGCTGCAACATGGCAGGGAGTCTTGCACAACCACCATGAGTGTGCCTCGAGTCGGTGGACGGTCTATTCTCTTCCTTTGGAAAGATTTTAATATTTCCTTTGCCAACATACTGTGGTTGCCTTTCTAATGGTTATCCGATTAGTTCTCTGGGGATTGTTAGCCTTTCACTATCCGAAGCTGAATAGAGCAAAATCCAGGGTTTTTTTTTTCCCCCTTTGCTCTGTAATGAGGTATCTGTTTCCAATAAAATGACAGTGTATTCAGGCAAACAGATGTTACAGCGACAGTGGGCTAGCGTCACCCACAGCAACTATAACCATCAAGTGGGTAGCTGGAAACATTCTGCCAAATGCAGATAAAATTTACTGAAATTAGCAGAACCTAAAAGTGCTGCCAATAATTTAGGGCTCAACAATTAGTTTTAGATTAGACAGTCCCCAGTGAAATTTTTCCCAACCTCTGAATTCCTTATCTGAAAGTCTGTGCAGTTTTTCTTGGATACTCGCACCATTCCATACTGGGCCACAGACTTCTCTTACTATAGGAGTGGTTATTAGACATTGGAGAAAAGTTTGCCTGACTGCAGCTAAAGGTCACTGACAAGTCAGAAAGATTTGTGGCGGTGCTTTTTATTTTATTTCAGTTTTTCCAGAAAGAATACATTGGTGTATCCATCCTTCAAAGGTCTCAGCTTGTCAAGAAGTGGTGGGGCCTTTATAAGGCAGCATTTAGGCAAAGAGACTAGATCACTGGAACTGCCTCTGAGAAAGGGTGAGTGACATCCTCCTGGGTCCCAGGTCAGTTCTCATTAGAGGGCTGTTAGAAAAATCAAAGCTGACATCTCTCTAGGTTCTGGTTTTCTTGCTCAGTGTGCACCCGGATGCTGCCTTATGCCATGTGTTACCACAAGCGAGTGGAGCCCGTCAGAAGCCAAACTTAGGGAACTTCCAGACTTTGACATGTGCTCTCCAGATTATGAGTTTCATGTATCTTCTTTCACTATTAAAAGTCAGCATCAGTAAAAAAAAAAAAAAAAAAAAAAAAAAAAAAAAGTCAGCATCAGTTATTTTGTTATGGTAATGGAAAAACAAAGTAATGCACATGGATTTTATTGCTGAAAACAACACTCACGAAGCACTTTCATGCAGAATTCCTCTGATTCACTAGAAGAACTAGGTTGTCTTAAAGTTTTTCTACCTGCCTCTCTGAGTCAGTATTTGTGGTGGGGCATAGCAGAGAATGGCGTGACATCAAACAGTTAAATAGAGAATGAAAGAGCCTCAAAAGTGAAGGGGACTGCTTCTTTCACTCATTCATTCATTTAATTATTTATTATTTTTTGTCATGCCTGGGATTGGACTCCAGACTTTGCACTCGCCAGGCAGGCGTGGTGCCACTGGGTTACAACCTAAGGGCTGCTTCTTTTAGTAAGTAGTCCTTCTTTCTCATCTTTGAAAGTTCAATGATGTTTCATTAAAAGTGTCTTTATGTGCATGTATCAACTCCCTAGTTGAGGAAAGGTAGGGATATGAATAGCCTGTACTGCAATAGCATAAACAAGTAAATAAGATATCTTGTTACTCAGTTATTTTCTTTTTCTCTTTTCTCTACAGTCAGTGTGAAAAGTAGTAATCGACTTTACATCAGAAAGCAGAACAGATGTCGCTATTGGCCAAACTTTACTGAATAGTAAAATGAAGGGGTTGAAATGGACTTCTCAGGTTTTTTTCTAATGTCATTGCATGCATTGCAATCAAGGATTTAAGTATGGAAAATTTCTCATTGTGAATTACAGTAAAATAATCACAAAGAAAAGAAATCTGAAGCCTCATGCGATTGCACACACCTGTAATGCTGACGTAGGACAAACCTGTCTCCTGACTATTGGATGTCAGTGGTGCCAAGTTTGTGTACCCACAACATTAAGTCTCAAACTAAAGCTGGAAGTTAGGAGAGTTTCACTGAAAACAAGAGAAAGAGGAATCTCAGCAGGATTTCCACGAGGGGTCACAAAGCAGTGGCCACCAAGGCTGTCTGTCAGCTTAGCATGTACAGCAAAATCACAATGAGGGTATAATGTGCATTATATCAATCTGTCGGTCTGTAAGTATATTGGCACTTGGCTGCTTTTGACCCACTAGAGAAATGAGTCACATAACAAGGCTCTGTGGAAAGACTGAAAGAGATCTTGGAAAGGGAGGAGAGCAAAGGTCAGGACGTTCTGGTCACTCACCTTTGCTCCCGAAGTCCATCTGCCCCCCTAGATCAGGAGGTGCTAATTGCAGTTCACCTCCACGTGGATGTTCCTCTTGTACGCCCAACGGTGACTTCTTTATCCTGAAGCTGAGTCTCTTCAGATTTACCTCTAGCCACAGTCCTGACGTCTCTGTTTGACTGTGCTGATCTCTTTGAAAGCTCAGCGCCCCTCTGACTATATATTTATTTCTAATTTAGCTGTCTATGATACCAGCATTCTAGGAGGCTCAGGTAGGATTGCAAATGTGAACCTCCAACCTGGTCAAAGTAGGAACTTAGCAAAGCCACTGTTTCACAACAACTGCAGAAACAAGACAAATCAAAGGTCTGAGGATACAGCTCAGGGCAAAACCCTTCTGTTCAATCCCGAGCAATGAACACACACACACACACACACTCACACACATGAGGATGCAAAGAATCCAAATGTTTTCTCTGCACATTATGTGATGTTGTATATAAAAATCCGCGTTAGAATTTTTTTTCATGATGAACTTGTCATGCTAGTATCTTATAAGTCATAATATTTATGTGCCCATCTTTGTAATTAAATATAAAACTAGAATGGTTTTAACTTTTTGATTGTTTTCTGGGGAAAGAGGTAAAAAAGAAATGATTTCCGGATAGAACCAGATGGCCAAGAAACTTAGACATCTGGTGTCCTTCTTAGAAACCAGAGGCCGTAAGTTTAGATGCATTCAGAGAAGAATGCCAAAAGCTGTGCGCTGCCTTATTGCATAATTGTGTATTGTTTTATATTATAATGCATGGCTAAATGTGAGTAGAAAAATACCAACAAAATATTAACAATATTAAAATCATTTTACATAACAACACCAAATATTTAAGTGGAAGGGAGAAATGAATATGTAAGTAATCTAATTTTCATGCAGTTCTACAGATGATTTATACATCTTTCCAAATGCAGTGTGTAAGGACTGCTTAGGGTTATCTAATTGGGAAAGCAAAGCCAAAAACTTGGAAAGGAGATGAACAAAGCAGAGTTTGGAAAATGTTGTGCTATAAATTATGCTATAAATAAACCATTTCAGCAGTTTCTCTACTATTTATAATTTTTCTTCATATGGCTAGAAGTAAACTTTGGCTAATGTCTGACTGTTCTTAGACATTAATGGAATAAATTTCTGGATGCTTTGCAGAAATGTCATGAGGGTATAAAATTGACTACTTTTACCACTCTTCTGTGATTGAGGATATTTTTAAAATTAAAATATAAATATATGAAAGCTTTTTTACCACAGAATCTCTTGAGTAAGCTCCCCGATAATATTAGATATATATTTGTTCATTTATACATATGTATATTTATATTTATATTTTTATATATGTATAAATAATATATATGCAAATATATTTATATAAACATAAATATATGTATTCTTTACAACGATGAGTTATTGTGCCTAGCAGAGAGCATATCTGCCTGTTCCCAAAAGCTTCCCAGACCAGTAGCCCTTTAAGTTTTCTTCACGTTGTCTAAAGGTAAAGCTAAGAGTGGTACGAGCACAACAACCTCCAGAACGCATGTGTCAATCAGGTATTTTGTCACATGGGAGGCCTGACAAAGCCTGGGTTTAAGCAACCTCTAGAGGCTACAGAGCCGGACGGCGCAGAATCAGCACTTCACCTCCAGTCTGCGTGACTTACAATGCATTTTCTGCTACTGCATATAGTCACGTTTCCATGGGACTCATATTCTGACAAATATTCATAGCTCAGTAAAATGTCCTGCTGGCTGATCCATCATTCGATTAAGTGACCACTTATGAATTCAAATCTACTTGCATAAATTGAGAGCAATAGCCACATTTAGATTTAGTGGTATCTAAATTGGCTGGCTATCCTAGTTAAACCCATGACCTGCCATTTCAGCTCCCTTCTGAGTTTTTAGTTCTGTGACCTGACCTGTGAAATTTACTGATCTTCCGAAGCAGAATGATGCGATTCAAGAGAAGACAGCGCTGAGATGATCTCTTGGTGAAATGGGTCCCCTTTTCATTTTGCGTGTCTGTGTGTTTGTGCACATCTGTCAGTTCCTTGGTAAACTACTTGGAACTATTTGGTATTGCTTGAAATATTAACACACATAGACATTATTGCAATGGAAACCTGCCCAGTATCTCTAAATATATTGTTCAAATATCAAAAATAGTGAGCAATACTTGCTTCAGGATTCTGCAAGTTAAATATGTCATGTAAATCGACTCATTTATTCAGTCAGGCCGTATTTATTCAGTCAATGTCCCGCTCTACAAAACGAAACTATTATAACCACCCCCGAGGGTTGTTTTGAGGAATAAGTAGGATTTACTTCTACTGACAGTTGAAAGCCCCAAATACTCTCCATATTTCTCTGCAGTGTAGGAAATGTGTGTGTGTGTGTGTGTGTGTGTGTGTGTGTGAACTGTGGCTTTGATTCCTTCTTTCTACTGAAATAATTCAAGCTAAGATTGCAGTTTTCCTATATGTGTTTTCTTGGCCCCATGACAAACTATGAGCTTAGCCATTTCCACGATTCCTTCAAACTGAACAACAAACACACACACACACACACACACACACTGACACGGATGACTTTTGTGTGGGCATACCAGACTTTACAGAAGGTTGTAGAGCTTTCAGCTATTTACCTTTTAGGTATGGAAATAAAGGAAATTAATCACATTTGTGCTGAAGAAAAGTGTTTGTGCCATTTCTAACTTGGTTCCACACATGCATCTTTCTTTGCAGTGCAGAGCAGGAAGTGCAGTCAACCTCTGTTCTACAGCCTGCTTTCAGCCAACCATTGCACACCCCATGAGTGACCTTATATGGGAAGGGTCTCACCTTGAAAGACTTTCTCGCTAAAATGACCCGGAACCAGTTCTCCCTTGCATTATGTCTGGTCACTACCTGTCACGGATGTAGAGCTCTACACGAAAATTTGATCCCATTTTTTTTTTTTGAGACAGGGTCTCGCTTTGTAGTTCAGGCTGGCCCTGAGCTCACTATGGTGCCCAGGCAAGCCGCCGCGAACTCAGCAATCCTCCTGTCTCTGCCTCCCGAGTGCTGGGATTACAAGCGTAAAGTATATTTTGAAAGAAAACGGGCCTTGTAACATCTATGATCTCTTCTGATGTGAATGCATTAATTTCTGAATGACAAGAAAGTCCACTTGTGTTATCTCATTCAATGTGTGTGAAATCTCCGCGCTTAGTTACAATATTATTGTCAGTTTGAAGGCGTATGTCACCCTAGGGGGTGTAAATAGTTCTTTCACAAAGAAGCAAGATCATTGCACAGTTCTCCTCTGGGGAATGATATTATCACTAAGCAGGAAGGTCAGCTGTTTGGTAATGAATTAGGAAAAAGAAAAATGTAGAAAGTCTGAGAATATGGTCCTGTTTGGAAGTGAATCTTTTCTTCAGATGTGAAATATATCAGTTCTTACAACCATGACTATACAGAGTAATAGTTTAGTGTGGTGGTTAAGAACATTGCCTCTGAACACAGATTGCCTGGGTGTGTCTCACATTGAATTTACCGTTTGGTTGTGTGACCTTGGAAAAACTGTGTAGTTTTCCTGTATCTTAATTTCCTTAGCGGCAAGGTGAAGATGATGATAGGACCAATCTGATGCAACTGCACTGCGATAAAAGAATATAATACATGCAGAGAACTTAGGTAGAGCTGAGCGAAGCAAGTATTTAAGAAGCGTTTGTTGAATGAATCAAATATACCTGCTCTTGAAATAGTTCCAGAATGCATTCATTAAGTAATGATGTTATGCACTCAGATCCTCTTTGTTCAATCAAATACATTTGATATGTAGATTCAAGGACTGATATGTAGAGGCCTTTACCTTATCTCAAAAAAGAAAGCAGGTATTTTAGGATTAGGAGTTGAGAACATTTGGGTTGCACATTTTTTTTAATATAAACATGAATGTATTTTAAAAATACCAATTCTAAAAAGAATCATTTTATGGTGGGGAGAGGGTTGAAGGGCTAATTTAGGTAAACATTCAAAGGGGGAAAAAAATTAGGGGAGAAGTCTAATTCCCCAGCTGGGAAATGTCTGCGGATATAGCAAATGCTTAGTCAGCAGATCTCTATTTTTACTCCAGCAGCCAAGAAAGACAGTGGCTGCACTTTTCTCCCCTCTCTAATGTGAACTGCAGCTCAGCTAGGAATACTGCAACTGGATGCCCAGCCTTTAATGTGCCTGAGTGGGCGAGTGGGAGTCTGCTGGTCAGCAGATTTTCCTCCCGCTCTCTACTGTGGGCATTGGCCCAGTTAACAAAGGCAAACTGGGTTAGGGCTGGGTTGACAACATACCAATACTATTTGTGTGTGCTTCGTGAGCCACCAAGTCTAAGCTCTCTTGCAAAAAATCAGTGTGCAGCACCCTGGTTTTCTATTTCTCTTAGAAAGCAATCGATGTGCACATTTCTCCGTGGGACTCAATAGTTTATACCATTAAAATGAAGTAACAGTTGCCGGGTGTGGTGGTTCATGCCTGTAATCCCAGCACTCGGGAGGCAGAGACAGGAAGATTGCTGAGTTTGAGGGTTGCCTGGGCACCATAGTGAGCTCAGGGCCAGCCTGAACTACAAAGCGAGACCCTGTCTCAAAAAAAAAAAAAATGAAGTCACAGGCACAGACTAGTTTCTATGATGATTTTATGTCCATCTGTATTAATTATCCTCACATATTTTTCCCACATGACTTAAATAGCAGAAATGGTCTCAGTCTTCCTTCCAGATGCTTCAGGATCAAATCCAAATTTTCTTTTAGGTTCCTAAGTGAATGTTAAGTGTCTGTGGATGACTGCACTGGGAAATAGTCATTGCTTTCTGACATCTTGGAGTGATTTCACTAGTTTATTTTGTACCCTTGTTTTCTCTTTTCTTTATACTAGGAAGTTCTTGGGAGCATTTCTGCATCTTGTTGATGGTCTACACTGTGTATTAAGTAATGTCTTGTGGATACTGACATGAAAATATAGGAACATGAAATCACTGAATCATGACAACAATCCCTATAGAGAGGAGAACCTATTCCCATCCTATAGGAGTACCTCTAATAATTATTGTTAGCTGTTATTAAGAGATTTTACATGTTTACTCTTCATAAGAACTGTACAAAGTAGGTATGACTATTTTGATCATTCCCATTTCACAGATAGAGTGGTACAACTATATAGCATCTATGTAACTTTTCAAATCAACAGTTTATTAAGTCAGAACTTGAATGTTATGTGGTCTTTTCTAGACTGATTTTTTAAAAAAATTGATTGTATTAGTACATGTTATATAAAATCATGATCACAATCGACACTGAGAATTTGTACCAGTGCATGATACAAATGAATTCTCATTTTTCCCATTCTCCTGTCCAACCTACAACCCCCATCCCATATATACATAAGCATTTATTTTATCATCACAGTTTCATACTCACTATTTTGTAGGACATAAGTGCAGGTGTTTAGATTTAAACCTAGAACATACAATTGCAAATCCAAATCCAAAGCATTTTCTTCTCTGAAGATGTAGTATCTTGGTCATGTAAGATAATTTAACTATTTGATAATATTAAACCCCACTCCCTACTTTGCATGGCCTACAACTAGATCCCCCAGTTTCTCAAAAGAACCTGTCCTGGTCTTTTTTTTTTTTTTTTCCTGTAGTTCAGGCTGGCCCTGAGCTCACTGTGTAGCCCAGGCAAGCCTCAAACTCAGAAATCCTTCTGCCTCTGCCTCCTGAGTGCTGGGATTACAGGCATGAGCTACCACGCTCAGCACTGTGGTATGTGGTACTGATTGCTGGTGGGCATGAGTCTCCACGCCCTGTATTGTTGTATGTGGTTACCAGGGATTGAACCAGGGACCTTGCGCTTTCTAGACAGGTGCTAGAACCACTGAGCTAAATCTCCAGCCCTTTCCTCGTCTACTCTTAAATGTTCTAAATCTAGGAATATCCTGACGTAGAACATAAAGGTGTTGAATACTTGTAAAATGTAATAATCAGGCGTAAATACATTGCCTGCATGCCTCTCAAATGGAGAGCTTCATAGACTGCTGCAGATGTTAGCTTTTCTTTTTAAATTGAAACAAAATATTTATACATCTTTATGATGTACAATATATAATTCAATACATTTATAGAATGTGTCATGATCAAATCAAGGTAATAAGAATTTCCACCTCAAACAGTAGTGACTTTTAGATGGTGAAACATTTAGATTCTTCTACTTATTTTGGAACATACCATAAATCACCATAGACAATATTTCTCTTGCTGTGCTAGAGGAAATTAAAACTCATTCCTAAGATGGAATTGTGCTTTGGTACCAATCTAAATTCTTCCTCATCACCTCCCTCTGTCCTTCCCAGTCTCTAGTGATCACTGCTCCACTCCTTGCTTCTATGAGATTATTTTGATTTTCACAAAAGACTGAGAGTATATGCCTTTGTCATTGTGTTGGATTTATTTTAATTACCATAATAATGCTCAGTTCCCTCCATCTTGCTGAAAAAAGACAGAATTTTTCTTTTCAGGACTGAGTAATATTCCATTGTGAGTAGGAACCTTTTTTTTGGGTTGTCTGTGAACACATTCGTTGATGTCATATCTTGATCACTGTAAGTAGGTCTGCAACTATGTGAGTTTAGATGATTTTATTTCCTTCAGATATATATTGGGTCATATGATAATTCCATTTTTAGTTTTTAATGAAATCTTCATAGTGTTTTTCTTTATTGAGTATAATAATTTACAATTCAAGCAACAACACATGTGAACTTCCATAACTTCCCCAGCATAATAATTTCTGACCTTTTACAACAGCCATTCTAACTGGAGTAGGATGGTATTTCATTATGGTTTTGATCTTTGTTTCCCTTGCAATTAGTGATATTGAACAGTTTTTCATACATTTTACTATATATCACAATAGCCTGAAAAATGTGTTAATATATAGATTCCTGAGGTTCACACATATTTAATTAGAACTTGAAAATCTTCCAGTTTATATAATTAACTAATTTTCTACAGTACCAGAATATTTCTCTGCCACTTATTTAAATAAAAAGTGCTTTAGTATATACAGTACCATTTAATAACCTATTACCATTAATAAGTTCTAGAATGTAAGCATAAATTGGTGATTATTTCTTAAAAATCCACTAATGATATTATGGACTTCTGTTATTATGAAATTTATGAATATAAACATATTTATTACTGAAATTTAGCACTTTGTTCTATCTATAATTTTAATATTAGAATTTTAAGTTCAAAATACTAAGATATTATCTTGTCCTGGAAGCTAGAAGTAAAACAAAAAAAAATTACATATCAGTGGTAGAAAACGGAAATCAAAAGCCATACAGAATGATATAAAATGTTATTTGAATCATTGATTTAAATGTTAGGAAAAGTAGAAGAAATGTTAGGAAAATAAGCAAAAAATGCATTCAGAGCTACAACTTTCAGCAAAATATAGAACAGGTAAATTCCTGATCAAAAAGTGTTGTATTTCTCTGCAAATGGATCTTGCACTCACTCCCTGTAGGGGGATTATAAACCCTGAGCCTCCCTCAGTGGGGATACAGGGGATACGTCAGGATATTCCTGGATTTTGAACATTTAAGAGTAGATGAGGAAAGACTAGGACAGGCTGTTCTGTGAAACCAGGGGATCCAGTTGTAGGCTGTGCAAAGTAGGGAGTGGGGTTTAATATTATTGAATAGTTAAATTATCTTACATGACCAAGATACTACATCTTCAGAGAAGAAAATTCTTTGGATTTGGATTTGCAATTATATGTTCTAGTTTAAATCTAAACACCTGCACTTATGTCCTATAAAACAGTGGGCATGAAACTGTTTTATGATTAAAAAATAAAGCTTATGTATATATGGGATGGGGGTTGTAGGTTGGACAGGGGAATGGGAAAAATGAGAATTAAGTCATATCATGCACTGCTACAAATTCCCAGGCTTTCATGGGAAACTTGTTTACCTTTACAGAGAGTTTAGTTTTCTGACCGTGAGTCATGAGTCCCTCTTACAGGAAGCTAGTTTGTACCAGAAAACACGCTCATGGCTACTTTCTAAGATTTATCTACTTTATTATTTCCAAAACAGCCACATTTTAGGAGAGCTGTGAATGGGAGGAATGTCAGGTGTACCACACAGGCGAGACACAGAGGAGGCTGTATACCAAGACACAGGAAATAACACAAACTCTTTATTGCTGGATCCAAGAGAAGAGTAGAGCTGACAGACTTGTTAACCAGTAAGAGACAGAGAGATAAAGACAGAGATTGCCTGAGAGACAGAGAGAGGGAAGGAATGTGAATTCATGGACCAAAGCCTCTATTGGAGTCCAAGACATTATCAGGAAATATTTTGCTCTATATGATAGCAATTTTACAACACATATAATCTGTATTAAGACATCGTGTCATGTACATTTAATGTACAAACATTTTACTCATCACTTAAACTTAGTAAGGAAAATACAAATTGAAATGTATTTTCTCCAAGTTTTGGAGGTAGAAGTCTAAGATCATGGTTATAGCTAACTCAATTTGCAGTGAGGAGAGGATCTCTCTTGGATATAAATAGTTGTCTTTTTTCGTAAATTTAGTTTATTGGTACATTTTAAGTATACACTATTTTTACATTCATCATTTAAAAATTGTACCTGTATATGATATATTTTGATTCCCATTTTTCCCATTTTCCTGCCCTCCCTTGCTGGCCCTCCATTTCCTAATATATGTAAGATTTGTTTTCATTTTTAACTTTTACCTTCAAATATTTTCTGTCCCCTCTTTGCTTTCCATTGTCCCCCCAGTTCACTTTCCCTTTTGAATATTTTCTTTGTATGTCACTATACATTTTGGACTTCATTTACAGTTTGACTGTCTCATACTAGAGAAATGATATGGTCCTTACACATGTGTATCCTATTTATTTCACTTAGGAGTATGGACTCAATGTGCATCCATTTAGCTATAAATGTCTCTACTATATCATTCTTTATGGCTGAGTAATACTCCATAAAGAATGACTGCTGTCAAGAAATTAACCAATAGCAAACATTGCTGGAGTTTTCAGGAGGAAGAAACCCTTTTCTGCTGTTGAAGAGAGTGTGGACTGGTGCAACCACTGTGGCGATCTAGGATTAGACTAGGATTTGACTAGGATTTGTGGTCCCATTTAACCCTGCTATTTCCCTGCTGAATATATTCACGGAGGAATTAAAAGCATCATTCCACGGTGACATATGTGACACCAAGTTTATAGCTAAATCTTGGAAACAGCGCAAATGCCCATCAACCAGAGACTGGATAAACAATATTATTTTAAATAAATTGCCTTCTTTCTGTGTCACTCATCAGTACAGAGTGTGAATTATTTGATATCTCTTTGTATAAGGCCACTAATCACAGTGGTTCAGGAGATGACTTCAATTCAGTTCAGTTTTATAGATATAGTGTATATAGATAGGTATAGATATAGATACAGATATAGAGACAGAGACAGAGATAGAGAGAAACTCAAAAACCAGTTTAAAAAGTCACATGTCTCTATTTGTACTATGCTTTACACTTACATAATTATAGTTTTACATTTACTGGTGTCTTTTGTTTCTATGTGTCAAATTTATTTAACATCTGGGAGGATGTGCACTCAGCCTGAAAAATTTCCTTTAATATTTCTAGTAGATTCAGTTGGCTAACAGTCTATTGTTTTTATTTTGTTTTAATATAGAGATGTCTACATTTCACCTACATTTGTAAAAAAAAATTATAAAGTACTTCATTGAGTTAGTATTTATTTCATCATTTTGAACACCATTCCATATTTTCTCATCACCATTGTTTCTAAAAATATCCTCACTAATAACCTGATTGAGATTCCCTTTTAAATAATGAGCCACTTTCTCTTGCTACTTTTAATTCATTTTTATTTTTGTCTTGTAGCATTTTTCACATTCATGTATATTAGTTGGATTTTTTGAGCTTCTTGCATATATTAAAAATGTTCAGTAAATTTATGATAGGTCATTATTTCAAGTAATTATTACTGCTTATTCTTTATCTCTCCTCACTCTGGAATAGATTTCCATGCTTACTCTTGTTATCATCTGTATACCCCGTTTCCTCTCTGGCTGTACTCTGATTTCTAAATTTTTCTTTACCTTCTTCAGAGTGCATGATTTATTCATCAATCTGTAAGTTTTCTGACACTTCTGCAGCATCCTGATTCTAATATTTTCTTTTCTGCCATGTTCAATCTCAACCTTTATGTAAGAAGTAAAAAAAAAAAATGTAAATCCTTCATTCAGTGTGATCATTAGTCTTACTTGTCAGTTCCACTACATTAAGAAATGTCTATCACACTAGCAAAACTCAACAATGCATTTGACTGGTGGCTCATGAAAGTCTGACTTCAGATACTTTATAAGGTCCCCAGCCCCTTCTTCCCACTCCTTTTCCCCTTTTTAGCTTCCCAACCACCATAACTTGAGCAGCTTTACTCCTCAATACTATTCCAACATAATTTTTCTTCAGAGCCAGCTGACCACGGACTGTATGTCTTGTACCATTAGCCAAATAAACTTTCCCTCTTTTAAATTGTGGGTTAGGGGTTTTGTGTGATTGGAAAGCTGACTAATGCAGAAAATTGTTACCAAGAGTGGGTCTATTGCCATCACCACACCTGACCATGAGACCTAGAAGCTTTTAGAAATGGATTGCTGGAAAAGTTCAGAAAGGGTAGAAGATGTGGAGTAGGAAAGCAAGATATCTGTATTGTATTTGGTGGACTAATCATGAACTTACTACTATAATTATTTGGAGATTTTGCCTTAAAGTCATGTATTTGTGTGTGACATTGACAAGGGGTGAATAAGATCATTAGTTCTGATTTGTGAGTTTCATAGAATTTAAGAAACAGCTAAAAGTCTAAGGCAGCACTCTTCTGAGAGTGTCTTGTCTGGCAGAGTTATGGAGGTGTGGGGTGGCTGCTGTACAGGAGGGGCCTGGACCTTCCTCTCAGTGCTGCTCCTCCACTCGGCTTGCTCCCCACTATGAATTAAGCAGATGTGTGTCAACACATAATTCCACTGTTACACTGCTGCCTTGGGCCAGTTTAGTATAGATTTCATCAGTGGCCTGAACTTTGAGCCAGATTTAAACTCTACTCCTTCAAATTGTGAAGTGTTACATATCACATCTCAGTGATGCAAATATGCCTGAGGTAAGTAGGAAATGCTAGACCATTAAAGAAGAAATTGTATACAGTGCATTTACTACATAATATGTCACAAAGTAAATGTTTAACAGAATGAATTGCTTCTGAAAGGCAGCCATTTATGACATGCTTGGAAATAAGTGGCTTTTAGGTATCATGACACCTGAGCCTGTGTTTGTAAGGAACCAGTTATAAATGAAGTGCTTGTACACCTCAATCTCTTCAAGAAATTGAACAACCTATACAAAATTCAGGAATACTATTATAAAATAGGAGATATGAAGGTGGTGAGATTCTTTTGGGAACCCAAGTATACTTAGACCAACAGCACCAGTACCATCTGTGACCTTTTTAGTAATGTAGTATATTTGGTCACACTTAAAGTTTAATTAGTTAAAATACACATTATATTGTGATTTCTAGAATATTTGTCTGATATTAAATATTCAGAGGCACTATAATAGAGCAAACTGAACTGTTTTCTGGCATTAGATATACATCAAACTTGTAGAAAGTCATTCTGTTTCCCAAACCCATGGAAATGCAACAATACTGCCATTGGTTACTCTGCGCTGCTTCTCTATGATTTGAAAAACATCTAGCCGACTACAGAGTTAACAATTCTGCTTAAGCTGTATGAGGGTCATGTTTAGTTCCCAAAGACAAATGTTCTAAGTCGGCATTTTCTGTTAGTCATGGTTAACTAGATGAGTGCACACAATAGAAAGCTCAAAATGGATAAAAGAATAATCCAGAGTGCTTTAAGATAATAGGCTACTACAGCCGCCTCTGTCCTTTCTTGGGAATTGCCTTCCCATCACATTCTCCTGCTTCCTAGATCACAGACAACCAAGCACTATACTGCTTGAAAAGGCATTCTTGTTTTGATGAAGCTTCCAGGCATGTAAAATGTACCAATAAAGACTTCAATTTAAAAAAGAGTCATTCTTATTTTAAGATCAAAGGAATGCCATTTGATGAAAGACAAGACTAAACAATAACCAAAATGGGGGGAAATTTGAAATAATCATCCAATACTAAAAATCGAACTCCAAATATGCAGGCAAATAATTACCTGTTAAGAATAGGTATTGCATCAAACCACGTACACCCTGAGAACTGTCCAAATCATCCTGCCCGTTTTTGGTGGATCCACTATTCACTACATGTGATAGTTGAGAAGAGAAGAATAACTGACACAAGAAATAATTTCTTCAGTTTTCTACTAAGGCTGGCCAAAAGTCAAGGATATGCAACCATTGCTATGACTTTTCTTTCAGCTCTATTATTTCCTCTGTTCCTTCAGTGAGATGATCAGAGGCAGGAAGAACTTTTTATCAGGTGTTGTTGTAGTTATTATTTATCAATAATTATTTGGTGTGTGTGTGTGTGTGTGTGTGTGTGTGTGTTTGTGTGTGGTATGTAGTCTCTGTGCTTCAGGCAAATGTATACACACATGCAACTCTTTCCAGTGATTATAATTGCGTGACTGAATCACTCTAGATCCCCCTCCCCTGGCAAGGAATGGTGCTGACTGCTCCACAAGAATGGTTCTCAAAATAATCACAGTGTTACAAACTCTCAAAGTGAAATGGGTAGATTGAAAGAACAAATTTTTTTTTTAATTTTATGTTAAACTGCTGAAATTGTGAATAGTTTGATAGTGTATCATAGCATAGCATCTGATGTTTGATAAATTAAGGAAACTAGTCATTGCTACCAGAAAACTTTCTCAATAATTTTAGAGGATGGATGATTTTCCTATATAAAGTTGGTACATGTGATTAGTTCTGCTAATTAGTAGAAAAAGTCTTCTACCAAGCTTCAATAAAGATTCCAAATCTGGAGTTACATAAACTTTCCTGCCTTCTCATAGATAGAAACTCCAGTTTCAGTATAATAAAAGAAAAAAAAAGTCACTTGTGAAAGGGTCACTTTGGGGTTGCACTGTTATAAAATAGTGCAGGTTCAAAGACTCTCAAACTTGTGTAATTAGAAGAAAAATGTTAGCTGGCAGAATACATAAATTTTAAACCATATGCATTATTCCATTTTTCTCTAGAGAAAACAACCAATAGGAAGAGTTGTATATAATTTATTCACTTTAAAATTTACTCATGTGAGTAAATATTCATATATTTTTCTGACAACTCTGAAATCCTCAGGGTATATCAGAAGGCTGGAAACTCTGGCAGAAACTGATGTTTCATTCTTGTAGCCTAATCTTCTCTGGAAAACTTCGGTATTTCTTGTAAAGACCTTCAACTGATTGAATGGTGTATGCTTACATTAATAAATGTAATCTTGTTTGGGGTAGGTAGGAATAATAAAATTTCAACTCTAGGAAAATCCATTATGGGGGTGACTTTTTTCCTTTGGATACCTGGTTAACACAATAGCGTCTGGCAAAGAATACTTTCCGAAATATAACTCTAATCACATTATTTCCTTGTTTCTTTTTAATTAAATTCTTTATTGGTATATTTTATAGACAGCTCACAATCACACTCAACATTAGGGAATTTGTACCAGTATATGGTGGAAGTTAATTCTTATTTTTATCTATATTCCTACCCACCCACAACCCCCCACCCCTTATATACATGCTATTTCTTTTTCTTTCCAAGTCATATATATATTTCCTTGTTTTTAAACCTTCCATGAACTTCAGTTTCCTATAATACAGACTTCGAACTCTAATGCCAAACGAAGTTCTATCCAGATCTTGGCTGTTATTTTTAGATGAACCATTCTTTTTGGCTCTCCTGTCTCTACCACTCTGCTGAATTTATACCAAAAACTTATTCTTTCTTCTGGACAACCTGATTCTGTTCTTTGAGCCTGATTCTGTGCTCCCATAAGGCCCACTCACTATTTTTCCCTGAGAAAAGCCCCTGTCCTTTATGTTACCTCCAGTCAGTGGAGCATTTCTTGCCTCCCCAGGCAGCCAATGACTCATATATCCATTTTTCCAAAACACATTGTAGGCACTTCCAAAATAATGGGGTCAATTCATAATCTTTTCTGTTTTTTATTTATTCCTCTCTGACACAGGATGAAATACTGGAAATGTGCTACTCTTTGCTCAGCCTTCAGCAGTTACGTGCTACATAGCCTTTGTTCTGGAAAAGTATGTAGAAAAACGTGTATTCCTTCAAAACAGACTTGAAACCTTACTAATATAGATGATTTCTCTCTTATCTTGTTATTTTGCAGTATTCCCAGTTTTTACTTTATTATCTTTTTTTTTTTTTTTTCTTTTTGAGACAGGGTCTCGCTTTGTAGTTCAGGCTGGCCCTGAGCTCATTATGGTGCCCAGGCAAGCCGCCGTGAACTCAGCAATCCTCCTGTCTCTCCCTCCCAAGTGCTGGGATGACAGGCGTGAGCCACCACTTCCGGCACTGTGGTATGCGGTGTTGATTGTTGGTGGGTGTGTCTCCACGCCCAACATTATATGTGGTTAGCGGCGATCGAACTCGGGACCTTGTGCTTGCGAGGCAGGCGCTGGAACCACTGAGCTAACCTACCGGCCCTACTTTATTATCATTTTAACAGCTCCTTGAATTTAAACTTCTCATGATTTAGCCAAAATAGCTCAGAAATGAATATTGTATGGCTACACCACATAAGCAGAAATCTTCTTTAACCTGTGATATTCTCACTTCTCTGTAGTTTAAAATTTGAGTGCAAGTGTCCTCACAATTCTATATATATATACATATATATATGTATATATATATATATAATATGAAGCATGAAATATAATCCAAATATTTTCTCTGATTCTTGGAAAAGTCATACTCTACTAATTCACTGCTGTACTCATGCTAGAAGGGTCTATATAATTTACTTGCTTGCAAACATAGCTATATAAATATTATATGCATATATATGTTTTAAAAAATATATATATGTTTAAAGTTAATTAAAAAGACAGGGAATGATAGATGCTTACAAATGAATCATTCGTTTACAATTTTTTGGTACACTTGAAGAATCAGAGATTTAAACCTTTACTTTCAAAAGGAAAGAGTCTTATTATTACCCTTAATAATCTTAGAATGTATTATTAAAGATTACATCAGTCAGAATTGTCTATTATTTTATGAACAATATGTTTTGGCAACTATTAAGTTTATGTGCTGCCGAAGCGAGCACATTGGCAACTATTAAGAATTAAATACATATCTGATGAATGTCTTAATATAGCTTTTGATATCAACTAGGAGGTATGAAATTCAGGATTCATTAGTAATTGAACTATATGAATTTGTTTCATTGTGTGCTCTCCCATCTGTTTTGCCTTCAGCATCACAAAGCTGATGTCTATTCCAGCCCAAAGTTAGAGAAGTTGAGTGCTTACCTTCCATATCAAAAGAAAAGATTTCAGAGATTATACCAGTGCAGAGGTCGAGTCTACACAAACAGGATGGGTCAGAAACCAGTAAGTATGTTATTAGTTAGACAAATCTCCCGTTCTCTGAAGTGGTGAGGTTTATAGGGCCTTTTTTACTGCTGTACAATGAGGCCCATTATAACTGATACACGTTCTTGTAAGGCTGGATCTCCTGACTGCATTGACACTCTCTTGAGTATCACAGGAAAATTTGAAAAACAAATTACTAAGGATTTGGAATTATTTGACAAAGAATATCCATGCAATCCAAAGAATCTGCTATTAAACTGGTTTTCATGGTTTTGAAGTAAGTGTCAATTAATGAAGATCTAAAATGAAGCTTCCACACCTCATGAAGCTTTCTCAGGGCATTTAAAGAATAAATGCTATTGGGAATCAGAGTCAAGTGCTGTGCTTTAATTCCTGCAGAGACCAACCCTACAGCAGTTGTGGACAAGTAGTGTGCCAGCATTTCTAGTTAGAATTACTTGTGCTGTATTTCTCCCCATGCTGTAAAAATTTCAGAGCTTCCAGGAGCTGCCAAAAGACTCAAGAAAGAAAGCAGTGCTCAATCTACAGCTTAGGGAAAAAAAGGAAAGAACTTCCAATTATTGGTTCATTACTTTGTATGAAGCCTTCTGATTTTCAGACATTATATCATGTGCTAAAATACATGAACAGTGTATTTCAGAGATCTAGAGAAAATAATCCAAAAAGTCATCTCAAAACACAAGAGAACTAGAATGGCAAAGCAATTCTAGGAAACAAGGACATGGTTGGGGGTACAACAATCCCCAATTTGAAACTATACTACAAAGCTACTGTGATGAAAATGGTATGGTACTGGCAAAGTAATAGACTTGAAGACTGATGGAATAGATTACAAGACCCAGAATCAATTCCATATACACTATGCCACTGGATCTTTGAGAAAGGAGCCAAATATTCTAAATGGAGGAAAGATAGCCTCTTTAATAAATAGTGCTGAAAAAAGTAAGCTTTAACTTGACAAAGACCAAAGCTAGATCTATCTCTTTCATTGTGTATTAAATTAAAATCAAAGTGCATTAGAGATGTAAGTATTAAAACAGAAACACTAAACCTTCTTCAAAACAGGTTAGGTAAAACTCTTGGGGACAATGGATTAGGGAAAGAATTTATAAACAAAACCTCTGTAGCATGAGAAGTAGCAAAGAAGTCAACAAATGGGATCACCTATTAAAAAGCTTCTGTAGAGCAAAATAAATCTCTGGCAGAGCAAAAAGAAAACCAACAAATTGGGAAAACATTTTTACTGATGGTTTCCCAAACAAAGGGCTACTATCTAGAATATACAAAGAGTTTAAAAAAATCAGCTCCCACCCAATTCAAAGACCCAATTCAAAGACGGGCATCTGAAATGAGCAGACACTTTTCAGAGGAAGAAGTAAAAGCAGCTAAGAAACATATGAAGAAATGTTCAGCGTCACTGGTCATTTGAGAGATACAGATGTAAACAACCCTTAGATCCCATCTCACGCTACAAAGAATGGCTGCTATCTTAAAATTAGCCAGCAACAAATGCTGACAAGGATGTAGGAAGAAAGGAACATTTCTCCACTGTTGGTGGGAATGTAGACTGGTACAACTTCTATAGAGATTAGTGTGGAGATGCCTCAAAACACTAGGATTAGAGATCCCATTGACCCTGCTATTCCCCTGCTAGGTATGCACATGAAATAATTAAAAGATTCATAGAACAGCGACATATGTGCATCCATGTTCATAGAAGCTCAATCTGTGATAGCTGAATCTTGGAAACAATCCAAATGCCCATCAACTGGAGAGTGGATAAAGAAGATGTGGTTTTTCTATAAAATGCAGTATTACTCTTCCATAAAGAATGATATGTTTGAGTCATTTATTTTCAAATAGATATACCTTCAGGACATACTTATAAGTGAAATAAATAGGTCACAGATGTGTAAATATCATATATTTTCTCTGGTATGAGAAACTGAAGATGTAAATGAGCTCTAGAATATATTGGAGATACTGTGAAATAGAAAATATTCAAAGGGAAATGGGGAGTAGGGGTAAGTAACAGGGGGAAGAAAAAATATGACGGTAATAAAAAGGAACCCAAAGCTTATGAATATAGGGGTGGGGAATTGTAGGGTGGGTGGGGAAATGGGAAAAATTGTGTCATATGCTGTTACAAATTCCCAATATTATGTGTGATCATAATGTGTATATATAATGTACCAATAAAGATTCAAATTTAAAAAAAATATATATATATGAATGAGGTTCATATTATTGGCTTAATTTATGAGACGAAAAATTGAGGTAATTAGCAATCAAAGTTAATACATATGCAAAGAGACACTGATCTGTACAAAGTAGAAATTGTCACTCAGATGTCACATACACATCTGTGTTCTAAAGTCAGTCCACACATGACCAATTACAGATCAGTGTAACTGGCAAACAAAGATCTATATATTTTTTAACTATTTCCCCTACCAAGAGAACTGTGTTAGACAGCAAGGGCTGTCATTTTCCTTAAGAAGATCACTCAATACTGAAACATACCAGATATATAAATGAAAGTGTAATAGTTTGAGCTAATATAGGCTAGTATTTCATAGGCTTTATGAATAATAAGGGCCAAAAATGTGCCTGGCCAGAAGTCAGTGAAAATTGAGATGTTTTGAAATGCAAGGTGGAATTCACTTCAGCCTTCATTGAGAAAAAAACACATAATGTAGGAGTTGAAAGTTGAGAAATAAAAGATGAACTCAGAATTAGTAATGTCTGTAATAAATCTGGGAAATAGCAGGCACTATTCTGCCTGAAAACTAGGTTTTACATCTCAGTTAACTAATGGTACATCAGGGAAATGCATGAACATTCAGTTTGAAAGGATCTACAGGGCCCTTCTATTCCATTTACTACCAGGGAAGAACGATTTTAGTGAGTCACAATGATAAAGGTTTTTTGTCTTTATGAAGACCTACAACAGTGATTTCCAATTACTCCTGTCCATTATAAACTTGTAGGAAGTTTGTTAAAAGCATATTCCGGTGGACTGTTGGGTCAGTTTTAAGATGAAGCATGGGTGTGGTGAGAGGAGAAATACTGAGACCTTTGCAGATGAATAAAATTTTACTCCTTAGGAGCATAACTAATAACAAACTTGATAAAACTTTTATATTATATTATATTATATTATATTATATTATATTATATTATATTATATTATATTATATATATTTCTTGTATCTTTAAAGCTTACCTGGGCCAGGGATTTAGCTCAGAGGTACTGTGCCTACTTTGCAAGCACAACGGCCTGAGTTTGATCCCTGGCACTACCAAAATAAATACATACATACATACATACACACAAATAAATAAATAAGAAATAAATAAACAAATAAAAAATAAATAAGTTACCTAATATAACACTAGGAAAAGTAAAATGTTTCTGATTTTTGATAACCTAAATACAAGAAAAATTAACCTCATCCCCAAATTACAATCCCACATATTCAAGGGGAAGCTGTGCAGCTATTTGTTCCATAGCCCTTAGAGAGCTTAAGTGACCTTCTATAGATATTTTGAGATGCCCATTAGATAACCACTCATTGCCAGGATGGTGGCTCACACCTGTATTTCCAGCATTTGGGAGGCAGAAGCAGGAAGATTGCTCAGTTTGAGGCTTTCCTGGGCTATATAGTGAGCTCAGGGCCAGCCTGAAGTACAAAAC